>JASDQU010750639.1:44595-59695 GCA_032191745.1 Picea mariana
TAGACCAACAAGGGTATTTTAAGACAACCAGGTTACAGGAAACTATGCCCATCCCATTTTTGAGAGGAGAACATTTGATTCTGGAAGAACTAATCATAGTGTCTCAAGCATCAATGGTAGCGAACGTTGCTACTTCTTTAGGGGATACTCATATTCCTTCCACAACTATCACTACAGGGGGTGTTCCACCTCCTAACCAACCGTCGTCGGTCCGAACCACTATGGTCTCGACTGCTTCTACCTCGAGCAGTGGTCTGATTCCATCAATGGCAGCGATCACTGCTCCATTTACCCAGAATGTGACAGGCCCTCCGTTCTCATAAGAGATGCCTGGCTTCAGTACGAGTACTGTACTTTCCTCCTCCACTCTACAGACTTTAGGTCTAGGGGCAGGGAGTTCCAATTATCCTATGCAAGGATCTATGGGGGGCACTTCAACTCCCTTTATCACTTTCCCTTATGGAGGGGGTCATATGCCTCCTTCATCCCCTTCGCTCAGCGGTGTTCATCAATACCCTGCCGAGCCAAACGTAAACTCGTTTGGAGCAGGTAGTCAAGAAATCCATTCTTATAACATGTTGGTTGGTTCGACACCTTTCTCTTTGTTTGACGCATTTGGTAACAACACTTTCTCATCAGCTACCATCTCAGCCGGGGGCAACCTTGGTTATGGAAAACAACATCTTGTACAGGGTACTATTCCTGCACAGGGGGCACACTTAGGAATTCCTTCCTCACAAGGAACCCGAAATCCATGGCAAGGATCAATTCCCTTGCCATGGATGTCGATCAAGGGAAACCCTTTCCATCCCCAGTGGAACCCCGGGCAAATATCAGCACCTATGCCCATCAGATCGGCAGGGGGAAACCCTTCTCAAAACCCTTGGAATGTGATGCAAGACCAACCATTTACGTCCTATTACGGGAACCAACCGATGATGTCTCAACAAGCACAAAATCCATACACTAGTCATGGCTATGGTTATTACTAGAGCCCTGGCCAACAACCTAAATTTTCCTAGCAACCTAGTGCCAGTCAAACTCTAGGCTCCTTTTTCCTTGGTTACAACCCACAACCCAAACTACCATTTCTGGAAACCCTACACTTGCCAAACTCGACAAAGTTATTAAATGACCCCATCTGTCATGATCCAAGTTGGCCCCCTATGCCGACCAAGTTGCCTTCGGACATCCCAAAGTTTGAAGCCAAGCCTAACAAAGATCCTGACGATCAGGTGACTACCTTCCACTTATGGTGCTCGTCCAACTCGTTGAGAGACGAATCCATCCAGTTGTGATTGTTTCAACACACTCTCATAGGGAGCACTGTGAAATGGTAGATCAAGCTCAACCCCTCACGATACTCTTCCTTTGGTGAATTGGCAATGGATTTCCTAAACCATTTCCAATTACCTGTGAGATACGACGTCGGTACTGAATTGTTGGGCAACTTCGAGCAGACAAAAGCGGACCATATTCGGATCACATTCGAGAGTGGAGACGTCGAAAGAGTTTGATAAAAGTGCCAATCCCACCATCATTTCTGCTAGAGTGGTTCCTTAAGTCTTTGGTACCCTAGTTGTCCAAGGACGTCGCAACATCCGGGGTTTTTTCCAAGGAAGATGCGATAATGAGAGCTCAACAGCTAGAGATGATTTACTCTCAGTCTGGTTTACTTTACGAAATCTTTCCAGATGCACCGAGGTCAATACTTGACAAGACCAGGCAAAGGTATGGACAACATGCCGATGGAATTATTGGTTTAGCACAAACGAAGCTCGTTGATCCATTGTCAAATCAATTGCAACAATTATCGATACAATAGACAACGATCAGCTAGACCATTGGTTCAGCTGTTCCCCCTACCCAAAATTTGGATGTACATAGTGTGCAAATGACAAACCCAAAGGCCACCCAACGTCCTGACAGAAAGAAGAAACAACAAAAGAAGGCTAAGGGGGACAAGAAACCCACCGATAATGCTGGTGAGGGAGACACTTAAAAGAAGAAGTCGAAGTATCCTTGTAATCTTTGCAAGGAAGACCACCCAACCCATCAGTGCCCCTGGCTTGTGGAGGCCCAGAAGTTATTGGCACAACAAAAGACTGCTTTGTTAACGAACCCATTTACACACGAGCAAAATCTAACTCAAGCCTCCTCGAGCACGGAAGGGGGAAGTGAGGGACCCCCCCGTCTTCAAGTAATCCTTCATCCGAAAATGTGTATATGATGAAAGGTGATGCCTATATATCAACTAAATCACATGATTACAGAAATCCAAGCACCTCTGATAAGGGTAAAGAAGCCAAAAACCCACTCACAATCCAAACACACAGGTTGCCTAGAACTACTCTGTGGTGGAGGATTTATTACAAACCCCTTGTGCGATATCTGCTTTGGAAGTCCTCCAGAGTTTCCCTTCCTAGAGAAAGGCTTTGTTAGCCGCCCTAGGATCTGCTGAGACTTGTAATTCAGGAACAATCATGCTTGATACGACCAACTTAAAACCTTTTCTTCCTTACCACATAGCTTTTGAGATAGTAGTGGCTTACACCACAAAAAATTTTACCCAGAAATTTTTTCGTACAGTGGTGGATGAGGGTGCCTCAACATGCGTGATGTCTTTGGCATGTTGGAAGGCCATCGGCCAACCAATTTTGTCTCCGTCACCTACTCTTCTTACATATTTTGATGGTCATTCTTTCCGACCACATGGGATCATTCCCTCTTTCCTCGTGCAGTTAGGGGGAAAAACCATGTGCGTCGAAGTTGAAGTGGTCGATGCGTCTCTCGACTACAATATTTTGTAAGGAAGGAGTTGGACCTATGCTATGCAAGTAGTGGTCACGACAGTTTTCTGGGTCTTGTTGTTTCCACACGAGGGCCAGATCGTGACCATTGATCAATTATCCTTCTCTCATCCTGACCCTTCATCAGGAGTCTCCACGGTCTCGATAATTGATAACCCTTAGCCTGACATCGTCAATGTAGGGGTTGTTTTGTGCCCACCTTTGATGGGTACTTTCAACTACCCACCTTCGAATGGCAATATCCATTACATGACGGTTGTCCCTGACCAACCTCGGGATGAAATTTTTCAAATTGCATTGTTTCACACGATGTACTTTAACAATCCATGGACTCTTCCTTCCCCATCAGCTACGATGGAAGGGATAGAACACCATGGAATGGCCATTCCTTTGTCCATGACAGAAGTGGCATACTTGATAATTCGACAAGCTCCTACCGACCCCGATCCGACTCTAGCACAAGAGTTAGATCCGGGGCTTGAGCCTATTTGGGCTGAAGGTTCCCTTGCTGATACAGATTCTTTAGACTTAGTCTTGCCTTCAGACGAGGTGATTATTGAGGAAATGACTAGTCCAGATAGACCCTGGGATGATCTTCATCATAGATCTTACTTCCTCCCAGAGTTAAGATGAATTGAAGTAGGTGAATTCACTCTAACTATGAATGGAGATAAAGATTGTCCTATCAATCCATTGGCAACGCATGTTGTTTACACTGAAGGAAATATGGAAACAATAGTTGAAACAATACCTATTGACATCTCCAGAATCCTTGGCGTCATGGAGAATATATTTTTCGGAGTGGATTTCTCCCCCGAGGAGATTCAAATCTACATGGATTTATTTAAAGAATTATGCGACGTGTTTCCTTGGTCTTACGAGGAAATGCCAAGCATAGATCCAAGAATCGTCGAACACGAAATCACGACTTATCCCAATATTAAGTCGGTTCGACAGAAGATTCATCTTGTCAATCCTAAGAAAGCAACATCTATTAAGAATGAAGTAGAGAAACTGCTTAAAGAAGGTTTTATCTATCCCGTTCAATTGACTCAATGGGTGTCGAATCCCGTGCCAGTCAATAAAAAACAAGGTAGGATTCGCGTATGTATGGAATTCCGTGATCTAAACAAGGCCTGCCCAAAAGATAATTTCCCCATGCCATTTATTGACTAGATAGTCAATGAATGCACAGGTTGCGAGGCCTTTTCTTTCATGGATGGTTTTTCGGGATACAATCAGATATAGATAAAACCTGAAGACCAACACAAAACCGCTTTCATTTGTCTGTGGGGTACATTCACTTATCAGAAGATGCCTTTTGGTCTGAAAAATGTTGGAGCTACGTTTCAATGGGCCATGTCTTTTTCTTTCCACGACCTCAAACACATAGTCAAGGCTTATCTCGATGATTTAGCGTCACGATCTTGCAAGAGAGTTGATCATCCGACACACCTCTGACTTATCCTTGAACGGTGTTGCTACTACCGAATTTGCTTGAATCCAAACAAGTGCAGTTTTTGCATAACATCAAGTTGTCTGCTAGGTTTCATAGTCTCGACAAAAGGGATCGTGGTCGATACTCTCAAGGTTGAGGCAATAGTTCATTTGCCTCCCCTGCGTACAATTCTTCAGCTTCAGAGTTTACAGGGAAACGCGAACATTTTACGGTGTTTCATCACAAACTATGCCGAGATCACAAAGGGATTTATGCGCTTACTAAAGAAGGACGCTCCTTTTCATTGGGACGAAGCCGCTCAACGCTCTTTTGACGCGTTGAAATGTGCCCTCACGTCAGCCACTCTGCTTCGACCACCTAATTATAATAAAGATTTTTTATTGTACTTGGCTGCTGTGGAGTTGACCATCGATATGGTATTGGTCCAGGAGGATGATTTTCTCTCAGAATACGTGATTTATTACCTGAGCCGAGGCCTAGTTGGAACGAAACTAAATTATTCCCACATTGAAAAACTTGTGTTAGCAATAGTCTATGTTGTCCAATAGTTCCGTCATTACATTTTGTTTCGCAAGACCACCATCATTGTCGTTGTGAATACATTTCAATACGTATTGACACGATAAGTCATCGACGAAAATATCAGTAGATGGATAGTTATCCTCCAGGAATTTGACTTGGAGTTCATTTCAGCGAAATCCAAAAAGTTGATGGTCTTTTCGGAACTCATCTCGGAACTTCCGGTTGAGTCAGGTCATGTTCTGCCCAAGGAGTCACCTATTAAAGGAGACATGTTTTTGATCGCATCTTTAGATCCCTAGTATGGAGATATACTTGTCTATCTCCAGAGTTTGAAGTATCCCACCTCTACTTCTCATGATGAGCGTCGCCATATACGCCATCAGGCCAAGAACTATCTCATACTCGAGGACACTTTGTGTCGTTGAGGTGTAGACTGCGTCCTTCGCTGATGTATCACTCATGAAGAAGTGGAAATCGTGCTTAATGATTACCACACTGGAGCATGTGGCGGTCATTTTTCTGGGTTGGAAACAACCCAAAAGATTCTACGAGTTGGTTACTTCTGGCCGACATTAATCAAAGATTGTATTGAATCGGTCAAGAAGTGCCACCCGTGTCAGATCTTCTCTCGAAAGATGAGGGCACACCCTGCTCCCATGTTTCCCGTTATTACCGTTGGTCCCTTCACTAAATGGGGGATTGATTACACTACATGCAACCCCCCTTCAGCAAGGGGGACCACTATATCATCGTAGCAATAGACTACTTCACCAAGTGGGTCGAAGCTATGCCAACGTTCAAAGATGATTGGGAGACAACAGCTCTCTTTTTGTTCAACCAGATAATAGCAAGGTTTGGCGTCTCGAGAGAGATTGTCACTGACAACGACAGTCACTTTCAGGACAAAATCATGACTAAGTTAATGTCAAATCTTGGGTTGCGGAAAGAACATTCATCACCATACTACCCATAAGAAAATGGTCAGGTAGAAGCTGTAAATAAATCTCTTAAGACTATTCTACAACAAATGATTAATTCGGCCAAGTCAAATTGGCATTTGATGTTATACTTAGCATTATGGGCCTACCGAATGTCTGTTAATATTGCAACTAGTTTTTCACCTTTTCAACTCGTTTACGGGCTGGAAGAAGTCTTACCCATTGAGTGTCAGATCCCGTCCTTAAATTTGGCAGTACATCTATTGCCAGATACTTCACCACTTGAAGAGCGCTTATTATATCTCAAGCAGCTCAATGAGTAGTGTCATGATGCGACCTTAGCTAATGAGGCTCACAAACAAAAGGTCAAGTGTCAGTATGATAGGTCCATTCATCCTCATATTTTATCTGAAGGTGACCTTGTCTTGGTCTACGACCAAGATAAGGACCCCTGGGGGAAGGTAAATTCAAACCCATGTGGTTCAGACCTTTCATCGTAAAAGGGGTTCTAAAGAAGGGCGCTTATCGTCTGGTGGATTTTGAGGGAAATGTATTAGCGGAGCCTATAAATGGGCTCTACCTCAAGAAGTATTACTCGTAGGTAGGTCACCTCGGTTGACTTTTTGTAACATATGTATAGTCTTGTACTATTACTTTTTAGTTTTGTTTGTTAGTTTTATGGACGTGTCATTTTTTGATGTTATCTTTTTCACTGTGGAAGATGTCAAGTGAATTAGAGGTGTTCGTGGGGTTCACAGATGGCACTAGATGACACACTAGGAGGCTTGCTTCCGCAGCTTGGGCGGTTTTCACACCTCAGGTCTAGTTGCTATCTTCAGGAGGTATCTGTTTAGGTGACACTACAAACAATGTCGCCAAATATAGCACAGTTCTTGAGTTACTTCGTGACTCTTTTTCACTGGGTATCTCTCACCTCCAGGTTTATTTAGACGCCCAGCTGGTTGTGTCTTAGTTAAATGGAATCTACCGCATTTACGATCCTACTCTACATCGACGGTTCCTTAGGGTATGTCTCTTAGAACAAATCTTTGATTACATTACATATATCCATGTTCCTAGGAGATTGAATCAAGTTATAGATACTCTAGCTAATCATATATTAGATTGGCATCTTGCACACATGTAAGAAAAATCACACACACGCACAAGTAAATACATTTGTAAATAGGTGTAATCCATAAAACACAAAAAGATAAAAAAAATCCATATATATATCGCAAAGCACCAGAATACACAAGTGGGCACGAGTGCCCCAAAAAATAGGTGTCCAGTAAAGAGTCACGGGGCTCATGCCCTAAAAAATATACAAAAGGTGCCCTCAGCACATAAGAATTCAATTCTGAGCTAAGGGCAAGGCCTATTGGCCTTGCCATAGTGAACAACGACATTAGCTAAACATCGAAAAAGCTGGACCCAAGTCCATGGTACCCCAAAGACGTGAGTCTGCATGGACGGTCGGAGATCCTTGATCTCTTCCATAGGGGTGGTACGAGTAAGCACAATGAGGTTCTTCTCTACCCATTTCAATACTCTCTCAGCCTCTTCGGCTGGAGGTCCCCCTGTTGCTTCTAGTCCACCGACTGCGGATGGTCCTGCCTTTGGTCGAGGATGCCACCTAGTCCTAGTGAATTCTGTTGGACGCACTGGCCCCACATTTGCACATAAAAAATACATAGTTGTCAAATGCTCTAGTATATATAAAAAAATTATATATAAAAAAAAGACACAAAAATTAAATAACTTTGACAAACAAGCATACCTAGCTCTCCTCGTACCACTCCGGGAGGTACACCCATGTCAGGGTCCCTGGAAAAATCGATTCCGGCATAAGGATAGTCCTCTATCGTCAGGATCTGCCGAGACTACCAGTCGAAAAAAAATTCGTCGAAGGCCTCAATAGTCCTCCCTCCTCCTTGTCGCGGAAATAGCATCGCCCATCTGCTTATTGCTGGAGAAGAGGCTATATGCCCTCATACTGTCTCCCTCGGACTAAGGCTAGGTACCCTCTCGAAGAAGAAAGAGCACATAATAGTCCCAAACCCAAAGTTTCTGTGCCTCAACATACGACACTCTGTTAGATTCCATTTCATGCAATCCGGTAAAGTAGTACTCTAGTCAAAAAATTGTGCATTTAAGCACTGAACCACACAATTCATGTGCACCAGGGAAGCCTGATGTAGATCTGCGGATCCATTAATCCATCCAATAAGAAAAACTATCACTTTTAGTGATAGGTCCAAGATCTTGTTTATCAGCACCTGTGTGCCCATTTTATCTGTGTCGGCTTCATAGTGGAGTCCAATCAACTCCGCTATGTTGAGAGGCCCGGAGGAAAATGTGCGAAAATTGACTGGTTCCCCTCTCCTCGAGAGGCCAGTTAGAAAGTAGATATCCTCAGTTGTTGGAGTCAACGACTGTCCCTCAAGCATGAAGGCCTCTACGTCAGGATGTCAATAATCTATCAAGGCATTCAACAGCCTCGGTTGTGCCCACATGAAAGCACACTGGAATTTTTTTTGTAAATCGCATTGCGCCAAAACAGCGGTAGCAGCAGGGTCCTCACCGACCAGAAAATCAATGTCCCCATGCTCTCTCTCTCTCTCCAATGGACATACATCCTGCAATTTACAAGTTTAGGAGAGATTAGATCTTGCATTTTTTCATTTTTTCCATATGTTGAGGGTATACGCGGGCTGTAATATACACAGTCATGTATGCCCGTGTGCAGTATTTACTCTGCACGCGGGCATACATTGGTTGTCATAGGACATCCCATGTATACGTAGGGCCAACCTTTTTAAAGGTCAGCGCCCCCCCAAACAATAAAATTAAATGCAAAAAGGAGAATTTGAAATGCAAGAGGGGTTAGTATGTACTTACTTGGTCCAAGCAGAAGTTCGTTCCGTCTGCTGAATCTCCCGGAATCAACTCTTTTTACAAAGGGGCATTTTTGGCTTCTTAGCCAATTTCTCAATTAACAATGGTGATAATGAGCTGCCAGCTTCTATTTATAGACTTTTTGGCCCCTTTTTGTCATTTTTTGGACCCCTTTGTCGTTTTTTCTAGACTGAAAATATTTTAGTATGGTTCAAGAGTTTCTTACGGCTTGTTACGATAAGTGGTACTTTGGGTATTGGGAATTGTTTTTGGAGATTTGGGTCATTTTCAAGGTCTTCTTGTAAAAATTCGTTTTTCCAACTTTGTGCATGTAAGATAGGATTCCACCTCCACTTGTTGCACCTCGTTGTATTTTTCGCTTTGCCATAGGATCGATCCCACCAAAGTACGACACGGAACCATCATTGTTGCTTTATAAGTGTCGTATTTTATTGGTAGATCCTAACCCTTCATGGATGCCATAGATAGATCCTGGTTGCATTTTGGCATCCATGCCATCTCTAGTGACTATAGGCTCAGGATTCCTTGTTAGTTTTATCCTGATTATGAGTTTGAGCCTCATGTACATGATTCATTATCACTTTTGACCTCACCCTTGGGACTCCCAAAAAACACAATGGGTCTCCTTTTAAGCCCTTTTCAGACCCTTTAAACATGAAAAGATTGTCGAGTGATCTTGTTTCCCTTCATGCTCGTTAAACTGAAATTTGAAGGCACGCCTGTCCAGCGGTAGTTTACCCCTTTTTCGGTCCAAATGGTCAACTGTACGAACAAAGGTATACTCTAGGAGCTTTGGGTCCCTAGAAGATTATTCTCATGTATAATTTTAACCCTTTTTCAGGCCTGAGGAACTAAATTTATGAAAAAAGAACCCCCACAGAGTCCATAGTTAAGCTCTTTTTACACTCCCTAAAAGTGAAAAGATGGCCGAGTGACCTTGTTCCTTCACATTCGTTAAAATGGTCTAGAAGAACATCCCTTAGGGAGTTCATAGTTAAGCTCTTTTCAGACTCCTTAAAAATGAAAATATTGTCGAGTGATCTTGTCTTTATCACACTCATTAAAATGATTTTGAATAGACATCTTTTCGGTGCCAGTTTACCCCTTTTTCGAACCAACTAGAATACCTTCAAAAAAGGTAGCACAGTGGAGTTTCCTTTTACACTTTTTTAGTCTCTCTAAAAATGAAAAACCATCGAGCTTACCTTCTCTGGAATCATTAAAATTACATCGAAGGATGTTATCATTGTGTCTTATTAATTGCATTTGCATTCCTACGTATTTGGCCTAATGCTGACTCCATGTTGCTCTCAACTGAACCACCTAAAGCATGCTTTTTACGCAAGCCTTGTAGCACTTTGCCTCCATGTCTTGACACCTTGACCCCTGGAGGGATTTTTCTGAGTGTCCTTGTCCTGCATATGTCTCCTTGCTATGAGCATCAGTCTATTCCTTGCGCCTGGAACTAGTATGTTTGTGACACTTGTTCCTCCTTTGTAACATAGCATTCTTTTATTCTTTTTCAAGATTTCCAAAATTATTGAAAAAGACAAAAAATTCAAATATACCCCAAAAAGAGGAAGGGAAAAATATTTTCTTTTTGTTGGCAACACAATGAGTCGCCCTTGGACGAAGCACATACTTCTGTCTGTTTTTCAAGCTTTGGGATTTAATATGACCTTAGGAAGTCTTTCTCGCTACATAGAGCCGTGTCCTCCTTTGTTTGGTTATTCTTCCAAACATATGGAGAGTTTGTGTTGCCTCTTGCATCGTGAACTTATGTCAATACCATGCTGCCTAAGTCTCATCATTCGTCATGCTATTGTCCAAGGGAAGTTTTTACCAAACCTGAGTCGGCCTCTCTGCAGTTTGTCTCTTGCCCTCATGCCCAACCATCCCGAAATCCCAATCAAGTCTTTGTTCAAAATCAATGAAGCCCTTAGCCTGATCATCAAGATCCTCTAGTCCGTTCCTGACGAGCCGTCGAAGACCTCTGGGTAGTGAATTCGTACACTCATATTACACTCCTA
This sequence comes from Picea mariana, assembly GCA_032191745.1. Classification (NCBI taxonomy): domain Eukaryota; kingdom Viridiplantae; phylum Streptophyta; class Pinopsida; order Pinales; family Pinaceae; genus Picea; species Picea mariana. The sequence goes on from JASDQU010750639.1 coordinate 55,274, forward strand.
CTCGAGTTATGAAGATTTTGAAGTTGTTTCTCGAGCTTTGAAAGCCTCATCTCTATCCATCATGCATTATTAGCTTCTGGAAGATGGATACTATGCATGTATATCTTTTTGATTTCAAGATGTAGATCTACTGTGTATTGCTCGTGGCTACACTTAATATAGTTATATGACATGGATCTGCAGTGTATTTGATTTGCAGCCGTGATTTTATTTCATCCTGAGCATGGGTATGCCCGCCTCGGTGAGACAATTATTATTTTGCAAATGGCACCTCCCAAACTATGGTCCTTTGGCTCACTTGTTCCGTACATTGGTGAAGATTGATAATGTATTTTGGCCATCAGATGCTCTTCTAACCTCACACATTAGGGGGCATCTGTTATAACCCTAATTTTCACCAGATATGCTTACCTGGCATCAGGCCATCTCATTTTACATCTTTTTCCAAGCCACTACTGAACAACTTCTTAAAAAAACCCTTTTTTGAAGGCATACACGCCCTGCTCCACTATTGCATGCGTGTATACGCTAGCTGACCCACTACAGCCCGCGTATACCTAAAAAAGCATGAAAAATGGAAAGTGAAGATGAAACACATAGTTTCAGGTAGATTACCTAAATCGTTTGACTTCCCATAGCTGGTCACTCGACCAAATACCTAGCCCTTTCTATCCTATAAAAGAAGGGGTAGGGGTTTTATTTGGAAGAGGGGGAAAATAATAATAAATAAACTCTACCTGATTTAGCATTCCCCTTGCCCCAACCTTTTGCAACCATTGTGTGAAGAGAAGCACATACGAAAGTAGTTGGAGCACAGTTGAAGAGAATCCCATGACTAGATTCGAGGAGTAGTGGTTGATCTCACTATTGTAAGTTACACTTGTGAGATTAATAACAAGAAGTACTTTTCCCGTCCCACCATATGAGGTTTTTAATGTTCAAATTTGATTATATTTTGACAGAATCTCTAACCCATTAGTTCATATATCATATGCATGTTTGGAGTTCTTTGTTTGTCCGTTTGTGAATGTAGGTCAGCTTTGGGAGGAGACTTGCAGTCAAGGAGCGACCGAACATTAAAGGATCGACATCAAACACAGAAACTAAGGTACAGTAACTTGATCTTTTTAACCTTGTATTTACACATGAGTAATGGGGTTTTTGATTGGGATGATGGTAAGAAGTAGGAGACTTTAGGTCATTTTTGCATGCATTACAGAACCCTTAATGCTAGTCCGTAGGGGGATTTCCCACTCACAACAATATTACATTAGTAATGTTATTTTATTTATGTCGGCTTTAGTCCATTAGTTGTAATTATACCTCCTAGTCTCCTATATATACCAAGGAGACATTTTCATTTGGAATCATCTTGTATTTGGACATTTATGTGGGCATAAAGAGGTTTCCCCCTCGAAGAGGCTTATTATCTGAATTTCTCTCTTTTTCAAGGCGTTGAGTACTTATTCTGAGGTTTTTCTATGCTATATTGATATTTGGTTCCTAACAACACTCTTATTGTTTGTACTTTTCACATTTCAAAAGTGCACCCGTTGCATGAGTTCGCTACGCAAATCTTTAACCTACTTTCAAACTTCTCGTCGCTATGGATTTACTGTCCTTTTCCATGATTTCATTCATTATCTGTTCCAGAATAAATATTGGTCACCATTCATACTTCTCCATCACTTTCAAAATTTGTGCGTCGTCCATAGTTTTTTCAGCAAGCTCTGAAGCCCTTCGCTATGTAAAAACTATTTGTTGTTAGTCATTACGTAAGTCTTCTATTTTGATTTTGTTGTGTCTCCTCCATTGCTTTCAGCCATTGTTCAAAATTTTTCTTAGAGCCCGTTGCAAACTAGCTTTTTGGAACGAGTTGTTTCTTCTCACAGTCAACCTTCTTTCTTCTAAACTACCTACTACTGCACTAAGATTTTTGTTGTGCCAAGTTTCCAATTGTTATTTGCTGCCGCGCCAAGTTTTCCGCTGCACTGGATTTTTCCGTCACACATTACTGCTGCGCTGAATTTTATGCTATTGATTTGATTGTCGCGCAAATATTCCTATTGCTAACTTTTCTTGTACCTTTTGCAAAGTTTATCATTCTCATTCGCTGCGCAGAGAGGGTATTACAATTTATTGTTGCACGCTTGAAATCAACATATACTGACACCATGGAAACTTCCCAAAGAAAAAGAAAGAATGCAAGAAGTGGTAGGGTTGTGAGGTTTGAACCTCGGGATTTAAAGTTAATAAATGTAGGCCTGATGATCAGGGTGTCTTTTGAACAATCCAAATGTATGCATTTCTGTGAAAGGATTCAAGGATATAATGTGCAACTAACTGAGCAATTCACCCTCAATTTTACTGGTGTTAGTGTAACAATTATGGGAATCACTTTCCAAGTGACAAAGGAAACTATGTTAGCAGTGACGGAGATCCCTCTGCATGGAGAAAACGGTTTAAAGGTATGCCTTTAGACACTTCATGTTATATGGATTTCATTAAGCCTGAATATGGAAATCGGAAAGTTGGAGACGACATTCCAAGCGAGTATCTCCTGGAACCTTTTGAGAAAATTTTGAAGACAATTAGGAAATACTTCACCTGTGAAGGAAGATTCGACAAGGTGCATCCATACTACATCAGGTTACTGATTCATTTCACAAGGGAAAATCCCTTAAAATTACCTTTCTTCTTATGTCGAAGCTTGGGAAAGATGGAAGACAATGTCCAAGCCAAAGCTGATCAGCGAGGGAACAACTTATTCCATTTTTCATTAATTAGGATGTTGTTGGTTGAAGAGTTGAGAAATTTGAACAAGGACTGGAATTATTTTCTAATTTCAGCTATAACATTTCCAGAGACCCTAAAGGAGACATTACTCTATTTGTTGAGAAATCAACACTTCATAGTTCAGAGGTGAGGAGGGGAGATGTTACTAAAAGAAGAAAAGGGAAAGAAATGGAAGACTCGTCATTCAGTCATCCAACATCCCAAAAAAGAAGAAAGTCAATATTTACAGATAAAAGTCAGGAGATCCAAGATCCTAGTAAACTGCACACTAGGTCCTCTGTGAGGAGATTTCCCATACCCATAGTTTAGCTAGAGCTTGTTGAATGTGCAAACTAGGGAATTGATGAAAAGAAGGTGGAGTTAGGTGAGGAAAATGAAAATACTGAGGAAGTGAAACAACAACTAAAGAAAGCTCAACACGTCATAGCCCAATCTTATCAAGAAAATAGAGAATTGAGAAGGCAGCTGGCAGAAAAAATTATTGAAACACCAACATCAAAGAGTCAAGAAGATCAGTTATCTCCTACATCACCAACAACAAGAGAAAATAATATAATTTGGCTTAAAAAGCATCTCGGATAAGCCCAATATGTAATCATTGAGCTTAGGGAGGAAAAGAGGATGTTAGAGGAAAGAATCATGGAACATTTCAAGGAATGCAGACCAGTTATTGATAATGCATGTGCATCTCTCTCAGACGCTTAATTAAAATTGAAAAGAAACGGGGCTTTGTTGAGACAAATGAAGAATTTGAAAAGACAGATCTTGTCATTGAGAAGGACAAATAGGGCCTTACAACTACAGGTGAATTTGAACAAAGAATCTACAAACAAATTGGATGATCCCATTCTCTGCATCCAACTGGATTTGCGTGCGCAACCTCTACATGAAGATCCACCACGTGAAATCACTGCATAGATTTTGCAGCCAACAGTTGCACAACAAAAGCCAGAATTTTTTGCGTAGCGGTGACAGTGTTGTCCAACAATACGCATAATGTTTCATCGCAACCGTATGGTTGTGATTTTCCTAAATAATTTATGATTGTAAACAACATCCTAGATAATTTGTGATTTCTATATGAGATTTCCTATTTTTGACAATTTTTGTAAAGGTTGTTCTCTTTGAAAACAACCAGATCCACAACTTTAGGATATAGTAGTTTGATTCCTAGCAGCTTAGTGTAGCTTTACTTTCTATATATAGGGATTTTTTTGATGTAAAAAAGGGGGGCACGTGGGAAAAAGTATAGATATTTTGATCCTCTGTGTAATTTCCTGAATCTAAAGAAATAAAAATGCAAAAGTCCCTAGTTCCTTAAGAAATATATTCTAATGGTGATGCTATGAAGTTTGTACCTCTCCTTGTATGTATTTCCTGTGTATTCATTTTCATTTTCACTTCTCTTCTATATAGAATTCATCAGGTCTATTATTTATAACTTCAAGATATAACCAACTTGTGTGAAATCGGGAGGATCTTGTCTACATATAATCGTCATTTGTTAGAGTTGAACCCATAAAATCCATGTTGTCAAGTTGGCTTGATAAGGATGCTTGACCCAACCATCCATGTGTCCAACTCATAGTTGATTTCTTAGTTAGTCTATCCACCGACCGACTACCT
>JASDQU010750640.1:0-28161 GCA_032191745.1 Picea mariana
TGTCTCTTTATATATCTTATGTGTGACTGATGCTCATTATTTATGTTGTTCATATGTTGTATAATATTGATGGTCACTTGGAGAAAGATTAAAAATGGTTCAATAGACTTAAAATTGTTTAAGCACAGTAACAACTGATTCACCCCCCCTCTAAGTTGTCTTAGTAATTTCAACAGAGAATTGGCAGAGGAATTCATCCCATGTCTTGATCTGTTTTGTCAATTCAAATATGACAAGCAATTTGATGAGGCCATGGTGGAATAGATTTTTGTGAGGGTTGGCCAAGTTTTTACAAACTTGAGAAGACATTTTCTCGAGACTTTTCAAGAAGTAGAAAGGAAAATCCAGGGGTTTATTAAATTGGAAATGGGCTAACAAATGAAAATGACAAGCTTTGAAAGCATAGTACCTACCTTCACAAGTGATAATCCTGGTAATTATGATCAGGGGGTTAATTAATTCATCCTTGATCCATTCTTTTGAGTACCCTTTGGCTCCATAAACATTTTGAAATTCAGGCTTGAATAATCTGTTGTAGCTTGGACGTGGCAATTGATGGTGTTTGAACCATCGATCCCCAACCCATGGAAATTTTTTGGCGGAGGCAATAGACTCTTCAGATACCAAGAAGGCCAGAGACCCTACGTGAGCCAGCCTCCCATTGAAACCAAGAGATAATTGTAGTGAGATTCCATCGTCGTGGCCTTGCAGACTAGCTAAGAATGGTCCCCACCCTGCGTGAAAGAAAATCTCTCTACACTCTGTGAATTCGGGAATGGCCAGAAGCTCAGCGTAGGAGGAAGTTTCATGGAATTTAGGCATGGTTACAATGCAAAGGATGAGTAGAAGAAAGGAATCAGGAAGAGGGTGATCATGACGCATCAAGCAGGGGATGAGTGGAATGGAAATTGGGGCAGAATCCCCGATTTTTAATGCAATAATGGTGGAAACAGTTGAATTCGTGAACGAATTCATCACACATGATCACCATGTGTGACTATGATTTCACAGCATTTGAATTTCGAATAGTGGTGTACTTTGGAGACAAATGAAATTATGTGAGAATTAGATCAATGTCCAAGTCTTCGACTTGGACATTTGATCATAAAAATTCATTAATTTTTTTTAATTCAATTATTAATATGAATTTTGAACAACATACCATTCAATCCATCTTAACTTACCATTGCAACATGTGTATCAATTCGAATGATCTTTTCTGCATGCAATCATGGTCATTTACAGTATATGCATACCTCATCCAATCCTCCATATGACACTTCATCCGGTCGTCTAGATGGCAATCCATCTGGTATTCCAAATGGCACTCCATATGGCACTTCATATGGTACTCCTGTGCAAGTGGAAATTATCCCTATTATAATGGACGTTCACGCATAGCACTCAGCTTGGGAAATTTCTGACAATCATGGTGAACAAGAGCACGGACAGGATAAGTGTGAATAGGATGATCCATTGTTAATTTCCTTGTCATCATTCTTGTAACAATATAAAACAACTTGCTCCTAGGTTCATAGGCGTGTAACAAAGATCTGTAGTGAGTTTTAACAGTGTGTTATTGATCTGTAACTGTCACAAAGAACCAGTTAAGTAGTTTTCTATTATATAAACATACAATAAATAAATAAATGCACAATGGGCTTATAACACACAGTGATGTCAGTAATATAGAATTTAGCATTTAAAAAAAAATGATGATATAATAGCCCAGAATATCATAAAACAATATGATAGCATTTTTAATAGAGATTCTACTTCCTCTTCTCATGGATTATAATATAGATGGGAATTTTTTTATCATTTTTCAGCTCAGGAAACCCCTCCCCCACTCCTAAGTATGGTGACACCTCACAATCAGATATAGGGAACCAGTCAATTCTCCCAATAGCCTGAGATTTACAGTTATCCAAGTGTAGAGATAAATTTCACATAGTAGTCTGACGAGACGGTTAAAATATGCCCCCACATACAAAACATCCTACATATAGTTAAGAAGAGGTAGGCGAGAGAGTCTTAGGATAGTCTTAAAGCTAATTCCCAATGTTAGATTTATGGAGTTCATTGACCTTTGCTTAATCATGCATACTTCTTTTCAGCTTTGTCTACAAGTAATGTCGTACATCAGGACAAGTTTTAAGATTTAGGAATTTTATATTGTTTGTCAGATTATCACCCTCGCTAGGTAGAATGCCCTGCTGCCAGCAAGAATGTTCAGTACTCCAATGGGTTTACATAGTCATACCATAGGCCGGTACCCACTGCCAACATACCTGTTCAGTATCCTAACAGGTTAGCCTCTTATGCCCTTTCACAATAGAGACTGGTCCACCATATTTTAATATTTTTATATAGAGATTTCTTTTTGTAAGAAAATGGGGAGGCAACTCTGAATTTTTTTATTTAAGACTGGGATGGTATTTATGTTAGAGTATGACTCTTATTTATGTATTCCTTATAGATTGTCTTGATGTAAGGGTACTTAAGTGGATGTAGCCTATCTAAATATATGGTTTAATCAAACATTTTTAGTGTGTAGTGGATGGTACCATTGGAAAAGAACAAAAAGGTATCTTCAAGCCCTACTCACTTTCTTTTTTTGTTTTTTGTTTTAATTTATAGTGATGTTTCCATGGCTAACTGCTAATTAGACCTTCTTACTACTCTTTCATAAAGATACTTTACTCACCTACTCAGGGTTCTTGGGGAAACTGTACGAGTAACCTCTAGGTTTGATAAGACAAGGTGTCACTTCTTTATATCCTCTAGTGGTGGAGGTTAAGAGAAACTACCATTAAAGATGCCTTGTGAGAAAGGAAGATAGAAATCTGGCAAAAAATTATGGCTAATTCATAGCAAGCAATTTCTAAACATAATAAAAAGTCAGTATTCAATTGATGCTTAAGAAGACAACAAGGTTCAAATATAGCAATATATTTTTTGAAGGAAAATACTTCTCTTTTTTTTGTCTCCTTGAAATTTTCCACTTGTGGTGAAATAAATACCTACAGAAATCTCTAAAATTGTTTATCAACAAAAACACGCTTTAAATTATTTACATATGTACAATCAGAATGCAAAAAAATTTCAAGAACAGGGGGAGGGACAAGAAACTTCCCCATCCACTAAGGCCAATTCCTTGTCAGTTGACATGACCTGTAGAAAATATTCTTTGGAAATGGGTCTGTGGTAAAGTTTAATTCGGTGTCCATTCACTACGAAAGATATTTGTCCATCATCAATTTTTTTAATCTTAAAAACCCCATTATCATACACAGTAACTACCTCATAATGACCCAACCACGGAGTGGTAAGGTTTGCTTTAAAAGTTTTGAATCGGGAATCAAACAACAAAGCCCAATCACTAGGTTGAAATTGTTTCTTCTTAATAAATTTGTCATGCCATTTTCTCCTCTGGTTTTGAACTAACATTGTCCGTTGGATAACATCTTGTCTAATCTCATCCAACTTGTTCAATTGTAGGGATCGTTGTTTCTATGCCTTGTCTAGGTCTAATCCCAATTGTGCAACAATAATGAAAGTCCTTACTTGGAATTCAATTGGTAGAAGTGCTTGTTTTCCATACACTAGTTTGTAGGAGGTATTCCCAATGGTGTTTCTCCAGGTGGTACAATATGCCCACAAAGCCTCTGGAAGTCTATCAGCCTAATCCCTATGGTGAAATTGAATAGTTTTGGTTAAGATAGTTTCCAAAACTTTGTTTCTGGAATCTACTTGACCATTAGCTTGCAGGCGATATGTAGAAGAATTGCAATGATTGATCCTGTATTTCTCCATTAATTCCTTCATCAACTTAGAAGTGAATTGGGTTCCCTAGTCTGTAACAATTTCACGAGGAACACCATAGAGGGTAAATATGTCTTCATAAATGAATTCAACAATATATTTTTCGGTAGCCCTAAATAAGGATTTTCCTCTACCCACTTGCTGACATAATCTGTACAAACCAAAATATAATTCTTCTTACGAGAAATGGGTGAAATTGGTCCTACAAAATCAAGGGCCCATTTCTCAAAAGGTTCTATCATAACTTGGGCACGTAAGGGAATTTCATCAGCTGTTGTGGGTCTTCCTATCCTTTGACAACTATCGCAACTCCTCACATATTTGGAAGCATCCCTAAAAATGCTAGGCCAATAATAACATGAATGTAACACCTTATATGTTGTAGGTTTGTCAAAAAAATGGCCACCACATGGTCCATCATGACAACTTCGTAGGATTTCTGGTATCTCATCTTCTTGGACACATATACGAATAATCAAGTCTGGTACAGTATGAAAAAGGTCATGGCCAACCCAAGAGTAGTTAACACTTTGCATGATAATTCAACACTTTTCATGAGGTGACAAATGAGATGGTATCTTTCTAGTAGCCAAATAATTTTCCATGTCTGCAAACCATGGGGTATTTATAGAGAGGGAAAAAAGATGCTCATTTGGAAAACTATCATCAACAAGAATATCAACACCCTCATGATTAATGCATGAAATAAAATCATCTACTAAGTTCTCTTTTCTAGGTCGTTCAAGGACGGTGATATTGAACTCTTGTAATAACATGAGCCACCTAGTCACTCGGCCATTGGTAATGGGTTTATTCATGAGAAATATAATGGCAGAGTGATATGTATGTACAAATACCTCGTATCCTGTGATATAATGGAGAAATTTATTGATGGCATGGACAACTGCCAAGAATTCCTTTTCGGTAACTGTATAGTTTAACTCGACAAAGGAAAAATTCTTACTCACAAAATAAATGGCATAGGATTGATGGTATTCTTTATGCCCTAATAATCCTCTTATTGAAGTATCAGAGGCATCAATGGATATGTGAAATGGAAGGGACCAATTGGGTCCCCTAAGAACTGGTGCCACAAATAATTTAGCTTTTAGAGTTTCAAAGGTGGTTTGACATTGGTCAATCCAAAGAAAATCAACATCTTTTATCAACAATCCAAACATGGGTGCAACAATCTTTGTAAAATTCTCAATGAATCGTTGGTAGCATCTGGCAGGTCCAAGAAAGCTTCTTACCTCTTTTTGATTCTTGGGGACTGAAAGTTTGATGATTACCTCAATCTTAGTAGGATCCACTTTAATCCCTTCAGATGAAACGTGATATCCTAAGACTACTCCTTCAGTCAACAACATTTTACATTTTTCATGACTTAAGGATAGATTCATTTCTTGACATTTGATAAGGAATTTCTTTAGATTATCTAGGGTTTCCTGGTAAGTATTGCCATATACTGTAAATTCGTCCATATACACTTCCACACAATCATGAATATAGTTAGCAATTATCCCTGGTACTGCTCGTTGAAATGTGGCAGGAGCATTACACAAACCAAATGGTAAGACCATATAGGCATAGGTGCCCCAAGGATAAGTGAAATTAGTCTTGTCCTGATCCTCAGGTGCTATGAGAATTTGCTTGTATTCGCTATATCCATCCAAGAAGGAAAAGTATTTCTTCCCTGACAAGGTATCCAAGACTTGGTCAATGAAGGGAAGGGGAAAATAATCCTTTAGAGTGTCCTTATTAAGTTTCTGGAAATCGACACAAATTCTCCATTTTCCAGTTACTTTCTTTGGAACTACTACAAGCGGGGATCCCATTTACTATCAGAGATTGGATAAATAAATATGAGATTCAATAGCTTTTGTATTTCTTCTTTTACTATGTCCTTGAGTGTCAGATTCATTCTTCTCTGGGATTTCCTAATAGGTGTTACTTCTTCCTAGGTATATATGTGATGAAAGCATGTGTTAGGGTGTATACCCTTCATATCCGTGTATTCCTAGGCGAATGCCCCTGATTTTTCTTTAAGGACATTTACTAACTGTTTTTGTTGGTCTGCATCTAGTCCATAATTTATATGTAGGAATTTCCCTAGACTAATCTCATAGGGCATGGTATAAGATGTGGCAAACTCATCTATATAAAAAATAAAATATGTCGAAGACAAAGTTGATGGGTCCAACTGTTCCTGAAATTCTTCACCAAACATGTACTCAAATTGGGGAAAATATTGTGGAAAATCAACACACATGATAGAAGAAATAAACTGATTTAGCACATTTTCCGTTGTTTGATCTTGAAGTGCCCAGGAATGATCGCTTGGAAACACAGGTTCTTCCGAGTTCTCATTCTCATATGGACATTCAAGCCACCATAGATTCTCCATAATAGGTTGAGTTGGTGGGTATATGGTAAGCTTTTGTGTAGAAAGTCCATTAGAGATGGTCATTTCACCTTCTCTACAGCCAATAAATGCATTGGTTATGGCCAACCAAGACCTTCCCAAGATAACAGGATGCCCTTTAGCAGGATCCTTTGAATGAATGATAATAAAGTCTACTAGGTATTCCCATGAGGCTAATGTAACTATGATATCATCCAAGATTCCTTCAGGTATAAACTTTGTCTTATCTGCTAAGTCCAAAATAGTCAGGGTAGGTCTAAGAAGAGGTTTTAATTGTAATTCCTCCATGGTGGTAACCATCATAACATTAATGGATACCCCTAAGTCTATGATAGTGTTTCCAATGGGAACCTTATTAATGGTTATTGTTGCTACGGGGTTCCCTGGGTTCCCATACTTTGTGACCCTAGGCTGCTCTGATATGTATTCAGATAATTCTCCTATCAAATGTACTATTGGATGATCCTTCTATTTCCTACCTGGTTTCTTAATACATAATTCTATGACCACCTTACTGTAATTTGGAATGTCCTTTATGGCTTGTAACAAGGGAATTTTGACACAGATATTCCTCAATTCATTTAAAATGTCAAATTCTGGTCGAGTCGTAGGTCTCTCAATTGCTAATCTTTCTGGATAAGGAGGGGATTTTGTAATCTGTGAAGATTCATTTTGGGGAGGTTTTGGTTCTTGGTTTTTAGGAATGATAACATCTTCCCAATTAGTGTCATTCGTGGGTTGTTCAAGAGTTTCATCATCTTCTTCTTCCTGGATGACTACTGAAGTCCTTTGTATATCCAGAACTTTTTCCGACCTTAGTTGAATCTCATGTAATGGAACAAGAGAAATAACATATGTCGGGAAGGTTTGAAACTCAACATTGTGAAGAGGTTGAGTTGGTTTGTTATTCAGGTTGGGCACTGGTTGTGCCGGTAATAATGTTGGTCTTGGGGAGCTTGTATTCTGGTATTGTTGGGGTTGTTGTGGAATAGGAGGTAAAGGTGGGGGAACAAAACCTGGCAAAAGTTGTTGGATGTTCGGCAAAAACTGTGGGTAAGGATGAGTGGGCATAGGTACAGGTGTAGCCTTAGTGTTTCTTTGGGTATGCCCTCCTCTCCATCCTTGTAGCCAAGGATGGTGATACTGTGGAGACCAACTTTGCCAATTCGGTGAGTTCAACCATTGTGGTTGTTGATAATAGGGTGGAACTTGAGGTGGTAGATCCTGGTATGTAGGATGACTCCTAGGCTGCCATGGCCTCCTAGGTGCATAAGAAGATTCCCTAGGATCCCCACTTCTGTAAATGGCTAATAAACCAGTCAGTGATGGGAATTTTTCAGTTGGGTGGTCCTTAGTGTAGAAGCCACAAACTAAAATGTTGTCTAATAGGTACTCTCTTGAGGAATGCTTCCTCCTACATCTTGGAGAAAATATGCACATTGTTGCATTCTCCTCCTCTTGTTTCTTTTTAATCTTTAGGGTGTCCAAATGGGAACCTATTGTACTTAAGATATCAGTTTTGAAGTTCTCCAATATGTTTCTTATCTCTACCCTTGTGATACCACCTGAACTAAATGTTTTTAGGTTTCTACTATAAGGATCTTGAACACTCTTCCCAGTTTTGGCTATGCTCCTCGAGTAATTTCTACACATTTCACAGATTTCAGTAAATGGTTTATTGGAGATGTCACCTGATGCCATTAGGTTAAGTGTCTCTAGGTATTCTTATGAAATTACTTTAAGGAAAAGAGTCCTGACTGCATCATCTGGGAGGTCATGGTATTTCGATTTCTGTGTGGTATAAGAAAATTGTTCCATGTAATCCTCGAGACTCTCGTCCTCTAACTGTTGGATTTTAAAAATATCATTACAAGAATCCTTGGACTTGCAGTAGTCTTGATATTTTTTAAGAAATATAGCTTTCATGTCTTCCCAAGACCTAATACTGGACTCTCCTAACCCCATGAACCATCTTAGTGCAAAATCCTTGAGGGTGGCAGGAAAAAGTTTTAATTTCTAGGCATCTTGCAAGTAGTTGTAGCTCCTACAAAAGATGTCAAACTCAAATAGGAAGGTATCCGAGTCTTCACTACTTTTACCATAAAAGGTAGGCAGTGCAAAGAGTGGAATGTTCTTCATGTTGACATTCTGTGTGGTATCCAAAATTGGAAACCTGAAGATGGTTTTTGTTTGGTTTCCAACGTCTTCTCCCTCATTGTGTCTTACATGGTTTTGATCCTCCTGATCATCCATACTGATTTGGTTTCTAAAGAGAGAGTACATGAATGGTTTTATCCTTGAAGATAACAAAGTATCCCAAGGTTCCTTTCCAGGAAGGGTATCCCTTCGATGGGAAGATTTATGTATTGTTTGGATGTCCGAGACTTTACTTGAGCCGGTTGAAACTATTGGTGCCAAATTTTCTGTTTCAACTTGGGAAACAATTATATTGGCTGAACTGCCAAAGAGATCATTCACCTATTTAGGGTCAATGATATCTACAAAGTTAGAGTCCCCTGATGGCAGTGAAAAGGAAAAGGTTGTGTTGGCTAGTTCTGATGAAGGCCCGAGTGTTCTAGCCTCTTGTCCCACTATTGTTGATGTTTCAATTTTCTTCTCTATAATGTCCCCAGTTTTGGTCTCTTCAGAGACTTATTTATCTCTTTGGGTTGAGTTATCCCCTATTTTCCGGTATCGATTTGCGGAGTTTATGGGTGGAGTGTTCCTTCCTCCAAAAAGGTTAGAAGGAACCTTGATCGAAATTTTTGGTTTGATTTTGATGTATCTTCCCTTTGGGTCCCTAGGTTTGTTCATGAAAGCAATAAAAAATAAAAACTACCATTGGGTTTGGGGGAACCTGCAATAACAGATGCACATGTTCTTACCTCTCATCTTAAAGTCCCCCGACCACCAAACTAATGCTAATGTTAAAAAATGATCTACATCCTAACTATTTTCTACCTTAAGAAAACTCCCCATCAACGATGCCAAAAATGATGGGTATTCTATATGTACTAATTCACTCAATTAAATTGTCAACCCGAGGTAAGTAAACTTAGAGTTGTGGCACTGTATGAGCCAAGGAAGAAAATCTAATGGAAGGATTGTCTAGCTAAGGAGATGGTCTACCATATGCTACTTTCTAAAGAGATGACTTTTCAAATCTAGTTAATTAGCAAATTCTAAGTAAAACAACCTCTAGTTAATGAGCTTCAAGCAATTCTAGAATTATGAACTATCTCTAAATAAGCAAATAAAAAGCAATCTATTTCAAATCTATTTAATTTATTCAATCTCTGAGTGAACAAGTAAGCAAGCAAGAAATTACTCTATCAAAACTATTTTGACAAGTGAACTCTATTCTTAAAAAGATCTCGTAACTATTTCTATTTTGCAATGAATAAACATTAATCTACTTAACCATAGTAAGAGTGTTATGACTGTATTCAGATTCTAATTTATCAAAACTATTTCTATTTTCAGTAAAAAGAAGGAAAGTATTCAAATGTGATTATTGTGTCTTCGGTGTCTAATAACATTGTTGTGTTGCTTATATGTTTAGTATAATGCACTCATTAATTATCAATCCAGGATTCGCAATCAACAGAGTTACAAGACACCAGTAAGAAAGGTAATTTCTAATGTCACGAGTATAGAACTAGCTAGATTATGCATGCTGGAAACAAATCAAAATAGCAAATTGCAATGCACTTTGGTTGTCTTTCACAGAGAGGCTATCTACTCCATTATGGCACATGAAAGTATGAGATGGATTTGGTTTGACAGATCAACTCTACTATCTGACCCGGAAAATTAACTATGCAATCCACACTTCTGAAAGGGAGATCACACATCAATCATCAAGACATAGAATGGGTAGTTCAATAGTCAATATACTGAGTATGTTGTGGTTCACAATGTGTTGTTGTGGACTTCACTAGTTCTCCTTCAAATATGTCTAACCACTACTGCCAACATTCATGTCTAAAAACCAAATTCATAAAAACAGAGCATATGCAAAAACAGATCAAGTAAAGATCTCTAAGAAATTATATAATGGAAATCCTAGTCTAAGTTGTACTACTATCATCTAACAGAGTTAAAGCTTAAGCTAATTTAACATTTACACTACTGAAAACAAATGCAAATGCTAATGCTAATCTACGAAGATGCTGGCCTTTGTTGGGCGATGGGCCCTTGCCGCTTCAACGGGTCAGCTACTGAAGTCTACAGTAAGATTGTCTTCAACCCACACATTATTCTCACTCAAATCTCAAAACATAACATCAAACTTTTGTTAACAACTCAACTCATATTCAATCATAGACAATCAAGACATGGAGATAAATGACGTTCTTCTATTAGTCTTCACTCAGAATATGTTCTGCAATATCACACGCTGCTTCACATGTTGGTAATATGATAACTCTCTCTTTTCCACCATCCTTGCTACGGCTATTTAACAGTCATAGTCGTGAAACACAAGGAGGTGACATGATTTGCAAATCAGTCAAATGTTTAAATTTAATTATTTGGTTACATCTTTTAGCTTCATCCTCATGACACGAAGTGCATGAGGATGAGGCAATCAACAAACTATTCTAACATAGCCTTGCTAAAGCAAATAAACATCCACTAATTGTCTTGGGCGATCTGGAGCTAAACTTGGTACATTCGACTCTCTATATTGGTACCGGATCGTGACAAGTAGATGGTACCGGATCACAACAATGCACAAATGGTGGTTCCAGACCATGACAGTCCACGATCGTTGGTACCGGATCACAACAGAGGGGATTTTAGTACCGGATGCGTTTGGTACCGGATTCAAACAATGGCAGTCTTGGTGCGCAAGTATCGGATAGCTGAGCTGGTATAGGAAGGCTAGATTTATCTAGAGGTCAAAGATTATAAAGGGAAAATTGAAGCATTAGTACATGAAATATTTAATTCCCTAACTCAATAAACCACAAAATGCATGAATTAACCATACTTTACCTTATGACCTTATCACTCGCTAATGGTAGCGTTCTTGTCATTCACCCAAACTTAGGTAGGCCAAAAAGGTATAGATGAAGAGTATAATAGGGTAATGGGGATGTCAATTTTGGGTCTCAACAAACATCATGATGGCATGTGACTATTAATGATAGTTGAAGTGAAATTAATTCAATGCTAACTTCTACATAGAAATGTAAAGTATGGATAAGGAAATATAGAGAGAGTTTTTCCATCATTGAAGCAACAATAAGTGTTCTTGGAATCCATGTTATCTCTAAACATTGTACATCAATCATTCACTTTATCATACAACTGCTGGAAAGTACTCTATTCAAAATCACTAACTCAAGCAAAGCTATAAATTCATAAACTTATAATTTAACTCTTAATTAAAAATCTTAATTCAAATTCACACTTAAAATGACAATAAAAACACTCTGTGCAGACCTAAAACTCTTGATTAATGCCAACTAGAAATTACAAATCAAATTCATAACTGAGATTTCATTAAAATTCATAATCTAAAATGAAATAAACTATCATTAAGAATCGTATCCAAAATCAACCAAAATGTTATTAAAAATCATAACTCAAAATCTATTTCTATCCTATCATGCTGAGACAAAATCAATAAACAAAATAGGCCTACATAGAGTAATTGAAATTGAAATTAAACCTATCTAAATTAGTACTCTGTCAAAACTATCAAAACTAAAGTAATTAATCTATCAAGATTTCAAATAAACCTATCTAAATTAGTACCCCACAGAGTAACTTATAACTAGGAAGAAAAATACATAACATTGTAATTAACCAGCTTCTACAACCTTCAAACAAGATATAATCATTAACACACAACCATGGACGTCCCTCTATGATATACACAGTTCAACAAGCAATCTGCAATTAAGGAAAATGAATTAGATAAGCAATCTGTAATTAACATATACACACAACAACAATTGGAATTGAGAAATTCATAAATTAAAGAGACAATTTCGAAATCTAAGTAGGACAACAAGATGAATGTAAATATGTACTGATATACACAATCACCCAGACCACTGGTGCCCCCCCCAGCAGGTCGTGGCAACACTCCACAGGAAAACACAGATGCTAAATTAATGCAACACTGTCATTACGCATAAAAACAGAGTATAGATTAAAATTGGTGATAATGCATGTATCAAACAATAAAATATGTCTCCTGGTTGTGTCACAGTCAATGGTATTTATAGGTGATTACAAAGCTGGAGAGGTCGACCATTGGAAGGGTCGACCTTCTCTAAAAACAATAAATTCATTAAATGCATTCTAACATCATCATCTTCTAACAATTTTGTGTGCTACTCAATGGTCGTTGCAACTGCCCAATATGAGGTGTGTTGAGCTTTGTAGCTAGAGGGCACGAGGGGGCATAAAACCTAGATCCCTGATTCATGCATCAAAGGCCACCAATGTACCAACTGCCAACTCTAGTGCGCTCTGAGTGTCGGATCGCGTGCCATATGGAGTGTCAGATCAAGTATTGAACGAAGTGACGAATGAGGTACCAGATGGAGGATCCGATCACTATTCCTCCCTGTTGTAAAGAAACCATATGTTAGATATTCATAAACATTTAACTGAGATGAATTGATCACAAAATCATTGCAAAAATGAAAATTATACATACCTAGTGCGAATTCATGGTGAATTGATATATAAATCTTTGAGAATCCTTCAAAATGGCTAAATGAGAGCATAGCATATGTAATATCACATGCAAAAAGGATTTCTCCATCGAAATAAAATAATCAAAACACAAACCCAATAGCAAGGTTGACAAAGTGACCTATTGGGTGAATCATCTCCTAAGTCAAGGAGCGTTCCCCACCCCCCTCTAATCCATGTGTAAGATGAAGTGGATGGGGGGAAAAATTTTGGGCATGGGGTTCATGACATACAAGGGATCATAATGTCTCATTTATGGGTGCCTTTGTAAAGGGTGTGTTGCACCTTCATTTTCAATGCATCCTTTTTCCAAGGCCATTTATTACCTTTTGTTCTTTTAATATGTTTCCAGGTTGAAGCCAAGGGGGGGATTCTATGTAAGCATGAAAAACAATGCCCACCTTGACTCTACCCTGGTCACATTATGCTTCCCCAAGTTGAAGACAATGTGTGGGACTTCTATCTAAGCATGAAAAATATTTCCCACACATGATCTACCTTGGTTGGTATTTTTGCATTGTTATTTTTCACGAGTCCTATCAGATTTGGGATCCCTAGGAGAGAATATATAAGGTTCATGATTGGATTTTATCTTTTTCCAACTACAAGCCTCTGGACCTTCAACCCCCTTTTCCCATGAAATGAGGTACAATCCCTTCTTGGTTCAGTACACCCGAAAATCCCAAAAGATAAAAAGGTGAGGGGGTGAATTGTAAAAAGTGATAAACATGATCGGGGATGGCACGATGACTTGTCAATGGGACCTCCCAATAGAAAAACCATCCCTATGGGTGACCACTTACTAGGGCACAATGTCAACCACCAAGGTGAAACAAGGCAAAGATCATAACTTCCAAGCAGACATTACATAATCAAAAACAACTTTTAAATGAAACAGACTCAAATTCCTCAAACATTGAAATGACACTCACCATAATACCTGGCTTGTACCTCATGGAGCAATACCCAATATCTTTCAGAAGCTGGCTGGTGTGGCGGATACCATTGTGATGAATCTGAGATAGGTGGTGGTGAGGCAGGCCTCTATCTGTGCAAGTGGACGCTGTCATCCATTTGTCTCTCGGTACTCCATGTATGCAACTTGAGGGCCTCGAGAGATCATCTCCTTAGTTATCCCTAGGAAATGGGGATAATAGGGAGTATTCTTGCTTACTCTATTTTGAGGTGATGGTGAACAATGGGAAATGACCTAGAGGAATCCCAAGAGGTTGAAGAAAGAAACAATGACAATTGTAGAGTGGGGAACAATACACTAAATTCTTGGCTCACCATGGTATCCCCATACCTAGACATGATGTAAACTCTACATGTTGAAGAATCCTATTCTTGACAAAAACATTGATGAGAAGATTGGTTGCACATGTTGGATTCAAAGAGTGGCTCAGAGCCAAGGATGAACTTCATGCTCACTAAAGGGTTGAATTTAGGAAAATAAAAATATTTATACTTGAGAAACTCTACTTTGCAATTGTCAAGTTAGAAAATGAATAAGATAAATATAATGCTTCCAAGAATAGGATGTTATATTGCATGGATATTATTATCAAAGAATCTTTCAATTGGTAATTCCCCACCCTCATTAAGGAAGAGTTGATGCAAGAGCATCATTGGAACTGTAGCTATCCTGCACATTTTCTTACATTTTTAATTTTGGTTTTATCTGTGATTTAACACAAAAACAAAAAAAAGTGTAAATGTAGTGAAATATTTATTGTCCCTAGTGAAATTTTGTCAACCATTGGCATATGAAGCATTGTATTTGGAATTTGAATAGTTAGAGTAATTGTAAGGCATAAATTCAAGGAGTGCAACTATATGAAGTTTGTGAGTGAACAAAGGGCCTTTTGCTTTCCTTTCATTTGGTTTGGGTATTGTGGATGGTTTTGAATTTCAGAGACTTGTGAATAGGCTCTATAAATGTAATGGAGGCCTAAGAGATTATCCAATATGTTTAATAAATAGTGCAGATTTTTGTTTTGGCAAAGAATGAGAGGAGGCAAAAAAAGGAGAAAGAAAAGGAAATTATTTTGAATCTTTTTGTAGAGAGTGTTGATTTTGAAAGTGCGGTGTGTTACACCTCATATTGTATGAGGTTCAACAATGTGATTTTCATCACATTGATGAGATTTAATGTTGGTTCCTTGAATATTTTGGACCAACTTTGGGGGATTCATGCTTATGGATCCCTCTCTCTTCATGACATCATATCATTTGATTCAGATCTTTGGTTGGGAGAGTTTCACTTCTCCTTGGTTGGATGGTGATTGTGCTTGTTATTTGGTTCTATTTTCATGGTTGCGTATATTTGGTTGATGAATATTTGGGGTTAGGAGTTTATGGCTCCACTCTATGCCTTGATTGATAATTTCCACTCGATGTTTTTATTGATAGTTTCCACTCGATGCCTTGATTGATAGTTACCACTTGATGCTTTGATAGATATTTGTGGGATGCTCTTTGGTGCTATGTTATATCATTGGATTCATGATTATGTTGTTCATCCTAACACTCACCCATATGATTTTGTCTTATGGTGGGGTTTACTAGAAGATACCATTTCTATTTTCACGGTACAAAACCTTTATGTGGTATACTCCTTGATGGAACATAGGTTGAGTAAAATCAAGTATTATTTTAATCATGGGCCTATTATAGTGAAATTTTTAGGTTGGGAAAAACCTGAACCAAACACAAAGAAAGTGCTACAACTTGGGAATCCTACACCCAATGTCACCTTGATGTAGGTCCCACACTTCAAGGGTGACTAGGTCACTCTAGGGAGGCGATCCTAGTGACCCTAGGGGTATTGAGATGGAGATGTATATGAAAGGAAGTGAATCCCCTAGAGGTCAATTCTAAGTGGGATGAAAGGTGGGAAAATAAGCCTTGTGAGTCAAGTAATGTTTCCCCCACAAGTATAGTACTTCTCGAGATGATTGTGCCTACTTGAGACACAAGAAAAGACACTTTGCAATGATGTATGTTAGTTGGATCATAAATTTAATATTGTTGTCCCTAATTTGCAGAAATATATAAAAATATATATCAGCAATAATATGGTACTATAAGCTTCTCAATAAATTATAGAGATCAAGTAGAAAGTGCAAGAGAAAGACTAGTAAATGACTAGCTAAACTCAAGATGAAGAACCAATAACCTAACAATAAAAGATAAGGATTTTGTAAACACTTTTATGGAGAAAATTATATCAGTCTTATGGATGTAACATTCAATGTATTATAGCAAGAAAATCATCCACTTAAATCCCCTCAAACGTTTCCAAAAAGTGCTATGGACCAAGGAGAAAAGGTGTGCAAACTTTGAGCAAAATCTAATGGTTGATAAGTGAGTTATTCAAGCAAATGGGTTAGGGTTTTTTCAGCCCTAATGGCTGAAGATGTAATTTTGTAACAAAAGAAATAATTAGAGGGAGAAAGGGGACACCCTATTAGGGGAAGACTCCTCTCAATGAGGCCAACCAACTTCAAGCAAGAAACCTTTCAAAGGATAAAAAATTGTGTTTCCCAAGGAAATGATTTTATATCTCCAATGCAAAAAAGTATGACTAGTTCCTTTAATATTGGGTTAATGGAGTCAAATAAAAAAAGAGCTAGAGAAGCTACCTCCTTGGGGGTGTAAGCCCTTTTACTTCCCAAGGCAAGTTTCTCTAGCTAGGGTTTAAACTAAGAGGATGTATGCCCTTATACTTCTCTTAGAAAACCCTTGTATAATCAATGAGATGAAGCATAAAATGATGAAGGCTATGGTGGGTGTGTATTCCCTTATACTTCCCACATATCTCCTAGCATAACAATACTTGAATTGAGAAAATGATACAATAATAGTAAAAGAACATACCGAGATAAAGAGAAATTCCAAGATAATCCACTATAAGAGCTAGAAAAATATCATCCAAGGCTAGCGCCTCACTTCTCCATCAACCATTCATCAATATAGCCATAAAAATATGCACAAGAGGTAAAAAGAGCCAAGTGTAGAAAAAATTTCAGACCAAGTCCTCTCACAATGAGGGAGAGTTATGCTAAAAATGAGATCTTATGATCTCTATACAAAATGTAGCTAACATAGTTTGTCCACATATTTTACGGTAAAACAAAATATTAGGGTTTAAAAACCCTAATCTTGCCCCTTTTACAAAATAATATTAAACAATTCCTTTTAAATTTCACTTTTTCACAGATAAAACCCTAATTTAGAAGGACGTCACCCCTTTAGGGGACATTTTGCCACTTTAAGGAAGTCGTTGGTGTTGGAGATGCATGGGTATGATTCAAAAGGCCGCATGTCAAGCATCTAAGCACTATCATCATGGTGAAGACCCTCTTCTCCTCAAAATGTCCATGTGTCAAAAGAGTGGTACCTCACCACCATGCCCTAGCCCCAAAAGCATGATGTCAAGCTAAAAAATAGGATGTTTTCCCATCTTGGGAAAATCATTTGGCAAGTGAGGGATGGGCTATGTCATTCAAGTCATCATCAAGGCGTTTCAAGTATGATATCTCTAATATGAAATGCGGGCCCCTAGCATCCAACCTGTGTGCTTATAGCCCCATGGAAGCCTAAGCTAGTCTTGTTCTCCCAAAACTGTCCACCAATTAGGCCCTGCAAAGAAAAATGAGCACGACCTCCAAGGATCTCAAGTCATACCATCATGATAAGTGGATCCAATCAATAAATAATCCATCCAATCATGTGCATCAAAGATCACTATATCAAACAATTAACAACTCAAAGACACTATGTGACTTGTCAAGCTTGAATATGGGAGGGTTGACAAGGTGTCCTATTGGGTAGATCTTTCCCTAGGTCAAGGAGAGTTTCCAAGAGATCCCTCTCTAAGCCATGTAAAATGAATGAATTGTTTGGGGTCAAGACTCAATGGGCATAGGGATCATGACATACAAGGGGTCGTAGTGTCTCATTCATGGGTGCCTTTGTAGAGGGTGTGTGGTACCTTTGTCCACAATGAACTTTTTCCAATCCCATCAATTTCCTTTTATATTTCTTTATTTATTTTCTTTCAATATAATATAAGGAGATATTGAAGGTCACTGCCCTGGCATGGTGAAAAAATGATGGCAATCTCACCCATAAACACCTAATGGAAATGAAAAGATTGGCTCGTAATGAGACCCCCTTTCTCTCAGCCATGCAACTGATAGCCATTACCCTGGCTTGGTGACCAAATGATGGTAATGTCATACCACTAGATATTCATGGATATGATAGGTCGAGTCATGATGAGACCTCTTATTCTTCAACTAACCTTTTAATCATTTTTTATTATATTGTGGGTCCCCTTTATTCAAAGATAGGCATTTCATTGCTTTCTTGGGCGATCCCTGAGCGAAGCATCTGGAAGGATTTTACAAGGCTTTTATCTTTTACCCAATATCAACCCCTTTGGGCCTCTAGTCTTGTTATCACACAATCTGTACTTGCCCAAAGCCCAAGGCAAGTGAGACAATATTGGCATAAGAAGGGGGTGACCTATCACTGTCACCTTAATAGGAAACCCCTTTCTGTTTAGGATTATGTCCAAGGGAGGTGCCCCTAGTGACCTAAAGGGCTGATGAAACTAAATCAAGGATGCAAAAATACCCCCCCCTCTCATTGGTCAAAAAGTTATTTATGTCTTAAGAGATGAAGAAAATGTAATAGATGAAGTGTACCTGCCCAAAACAAGACAACAAGCGAAAATATGGCAGTTTCAAGTACAAAATGAGTTAGTTCTTCAACAAGACATTAAGTTCATGGAAATAAATGTTGGCAGTCAATGTATGCAACAAATGACAAGTAGATAATAACAATAAGTAAATGATAAAAACTGCATTATATTCCAAAAAGTGCACTTGTATAGACAATAAAATAAGATATTTGAAGTTTCAAATGATAACTCTTGGTCACATACAAGTTCTAGAAATGTTTGACCAACAATAAACTTTAATAAGTTGCTAAGGATGGCTATAACAGTGATAATAACAACAACAAGTTAATATTAGTAATTCTAAACTAGATTAGTAAGTTAAGTTAGGTTAGTAGGGTACCAAGTAGAAGTTGAGTTTAAAGGTTGATGATTTCTCAAAGAGGAAATAGGTGAAGACTAGTGCCTTTGTGGGGGAAATGGAGTCAATAGGTGGCGGCTTTCACTTGGAAGTAGCAACATCAATGATTATATTTGTCTAAGTGAAGAATGGATCTTAGAAGAGTAGCACCTTAAGTCTTCTAGGATATAAACTTTAGGGAGGTGAGCTACTAGAGAGTAGGCACTTCTAGGCCCTAGTGCCTTCCTCCTTCTTAGACTATTGAAAGATATTAAGAGCAACAAAAACAAGACAATTGCTTCTAAAGTGCTAACATTTTAGGGATTTAGAAGTTTGTCTAGGTCAAATCACTTTAGTAAAGTCTAACAAATGAAGAGAAAATAAGTAATACCTTAAGTCCTTTACTCCTAGGGTTTGTCAAGAAAGCAATTTCATAATATTTAACATGAATAAGAAAATATGCCATAACCATTAAAAATGAAATGAAAATTGCAGATTTACTTACTTCACCAAGAATAATCAAGCAACAAAACCCTAGATTTCCAAGTAACTTCACCACAAAATGATCCAAGTTGCAAAATTTAGCCTCCAAAACAAGTGCGCCTCACTATTTCAGCCAAGAACTCCCAAATAGGGCGCAAATTTCAGACCACTTCCTCTTGTGTGAGGATTTTTTCTATTAAAATGAGAGTACTTTATCTCTATTTATACAAAACTTTGACCCTTAATTAATTTTAGGTCAAATAAAAGACCGACCTGGCCAATTCACATTAAAATCCAATTTTGACATAAATAAAATTAATTATCATATAAAAACATCTCCAAGGGTGACATCATGCCCTTCTAGGGGGACGTTGAGGCCCTAAGGTGGAACATTGGTCCTAGAATGTAGAACGTTGGGCCTCCAAAGGCACCAGATGATGCCCACATGTGCCACCTGGCTCATAGATACCTCCAAATGAAAACCCTAGCTCTAGATGACATCCAGGGTCATGATGGTGACATCATGGGCCTTCTAGGGACAATGTCCATGTGGAAGAGAAAGATCCCCCCGGGTCTAGGTCTTCCAAGGTTCCTCCAAAGGCAACATCCTTCTTTCTTCTTGATGCAAATCTTCAATATTTTCCTACCCCTGGCTAGGGTTACAACATCCATCTGTGGGATTTAATCCCCCATGAAGGTCCAAGCTAATCATTCCCTCATGTGTACCTGTCCATTGGGAAAATTCTTGCATCAACAACAAGTACGCCCTCCAGGGGTTCATAAGTCACAAGGATCATAGCATGTAAATCAAATTCAATAATTAAATTACCCAAACATGTGCATCAAACCCCCTTTAACCTAGACGAATGCTCAAAGACATTATGCAATTTGACAAGTCAGGTTTGGAGAAGGTCTCAGGGTGTCCTATTGGGCTAACTTCCTTTAAGTTTGGGGTGTTTCCTAGGTGGGATCCAATCCAAGTCATGTAAGTGTATGAGGTGGCATGGGGCAGGTGTTTGGGCATGGAGTGCAATAATAACAGGGAAATGTAAGTCTTAGCTATGGGTGCCTTTGTAGAGGGCGAGCTGCACCTTGTCATAAATGAAATTGTTTCCTATCCCATTCATTTCATTTTACTCTTAGCTTTAGTTCTTTTGATATTTTGCTTTTGTGATTCAAGGGAAAAATTGAGGGACACTGTCCTCGCTTGATGACCAGAGGTGACAGTGTTATCCACAAACATTTCATGGATATCAGAAGGCTGGCTCATGATGAGACCCCCTTTCTCTTGGTTATGCCACCAAGAACCACTACCCTGGTTTGGT
The DNA here is from genome assembly GCA_032191745.1 of Picea mariana. Taxonomy (NCBI): domain Eukaryota; kingdom Viridiplantae; phylum Streptophyta; class Pinopsida; order Pinales; family Pinaceae; genus Picea; species Picea mariana. Next base: position 20,859 of record JASDQU010750640.1, read on the forward strand.
GACCAGATAGGTGGTAGTGTCATACCGCTACATTCCCATGGTCATAATAGGTCGGATCATGATGAAACCTCCTATCCACCAACAAGTACCTTGAGTGTTTATGTATCTTATGGGTCCCCTTTCTTACTGAGAATATTTTTACTGCTTTCCCAGGAATCCCTGGGTGAAGCATCTTGAAGGTTTCAACATTGGATTTTAACTCTTTCCAACTACTTTTACCCTCTGGTCCTTTAGCCCCTTCTTCCCACAAGGCAAGGTACAACCCTTCCTAGTGCGGCAAATCCTAATGCCCAAACAAAGGTAGGGGGGGATGAGAGGAATAAATATGGAAAGTGGTAAGTATAGAGGGAAGAGATGAGAGGAATAAAGATGGAAATTGGTAAGTATGGAGGGAAGAGATGATGACCTTTCACAGACCCACCCAGTGGAAACCCATCCTAAAGGGAGATTGACTTACTAGGGCACCATGGCACCCTTCTAAGTATGAACAAGGAAAAGAGAATAATTTCCAAGAAAACGCCATGAAATGAAGAAGAATTCAATTCAACATATTCAAGTGCTTCAAAAATTAGAGTGACACATACCATGATACCCAAAATCATTACCTCATGGAGCAAGACTTACTTCTACTTCAGGACCAGGCTGGTGGGATGGTTGTTGTTGCTACTGATAAATGGACTGCATTGAATAAAAGAGGGCCCCTTCAAGGCCATGCTCAAGTCGTTTGGATCTCGGTACTCCATGTATAGGACCTGTGGGCCTCGAGACATGATCTTCTTATTTATCCCTAGGGTATGGGATAAAAATGAAGGGGAACAATGATGGAAAGTGGTAAGTATGGTCAGGAATGGTACGATAGCTCATTAAGGGAGTTCCCAGTAGCAAACCCATCCCCAAGGAAAACCACTTACTAGGGCACAATGTCAACCACCAAGGTGAAGTAGGGAAAAAGACATAATGTCCAAGCGTATATCATGAAATCTAGAGAAATCTATGATACAACAGAATAAAATGGCTTAAATATTGAAATGATTCTCACCATAATACTAACTTGTACCTCATGGAGCAAGGCCTAGTGCCTTCTAGAAGCCAACTGGTGTGGTGGATGCCATCTGAAAAACTGTGACCATCTGTGGTAGTGAGTGGGTTTTCCATTTGTAAAAGAGGGTAATGTTGGTCATGTAGTCTCCCGACACTCCATATATGCAACCCAGCAGCCTTGAGACATGATCTCCTTAGTTATCCACAAAATGGGGATAGCATCTGGATTCTACTTGGGGACATGTGCTCATCATAGAGTGCATGAGAACCGCAACATCTCCTGCTAGACTTGTGCCTACAAGGAAACATCAAACTATAAAGTGCAGGATGGCCTACTCATCCTTGTTCTCATATGATCATAATCAAAACCAACTAAGATAGAAAAAGAAAATTTTGACATTTTTTCAAAAAAAATTCTAAGCTAAGCATGAAATCAATAATTTGTTCAGGCTTGGGAGCAGGAACAAACAATTACGTAGAACTAATGAGCCTCAAACTACTCATGGCCTTTGCACTTGAATATAATTGTAAAGTGATTACAGTTTATGGAGACTCAAAACATGTGATAAATTGGATTAATGGCACACAAAGATGCACAAATATCAGACTTTCTCACATAGTGGAAGACATAAAATCTTTATAGCATGCTTTTGATTCTTTTACCTGCCATCATGTGTACAGGGAAAGAAATGAAGAAGCGGACCGGTCTTAGAAAGAAGGCACATAATTGGACTTGGGCTATTGTAAAATTTCATAGTTCCAAAATGATCACATTGAGAAACATCCTCAACAAACCTTCATGTGAAATCACTGGATACTTTTTGGAATGGACAACTATATGCAGCAAAATATTTTGCAAATTTTTGGAAAAATCATAACGGATTTGATCACAACAAATAAAAAAGGAAGGAATTCATTGAGCTATGAAGAAGATCCATAGACATACATATGAGATGAATACACTCTGGAAGTGTATCTACAAAATGTAATTTTGATCACAACTGATGATATAAAATTACATTTTTTTCCTTGGAAAAAAAGAGCAAAATGAAAATGAAATGCATCTAAACTAGTATGAGCAATCAAGATGCAAATGTAGGGAAGAAAAATGAATTACCTACTTACTTGGGGCATGGGCCTTGAAGAAGTCACGTGACTTAGATGTGAGGTTGGAGAATACACTCATCTACTGTTAGTGGCATCTTTCTCCTATCTAATGCTGTTAGATAGTACCTTTCTTTGTTAGACTTCTTCTTGATGATGTAAGGGCCAAGGCATGAATTGTTATCTTTCTGTTCATATCTCGGATTGCCATTTATTTTTTCCCACATGAACACGAGACTTCCTTCATTGAGATCGATGCAAGGTGTATCTTTAACATGTGGAGGCTTTGTTTGGACTCTATCTTTGACGATTTCTTCATGTTTCTCATCTTCTTCTTGTATAATATGGATAGATCCCAACTCCTTCCCATGGTACTTTGTAGTCTTCCTTTTATCTATCCATGGGAGAAACATCTCTATGGAATCTTCCTGCATGAAGGGTAACTCAGATGGATCATACTCAATAACTTGTGGAGTCATGTCATGGTAGTGCTCACTGACATAGTTAGGGCCCCTCAAATACATCACATGTGTATCTTTCTTTTCCATGTTATGTAAGATCTCATACATGCCATCGCCCATGGGAATATATGCATGTGTAAGGCTCATGCTAAGAAAAACCTCCAAGGGTTGAGGACCAGGTCCTCGACAAGAGTATCCCCCAGACATTATAGACATCAATATGTACATGAGGACGCTGACATGTGGAAAATCTGTCAATAATACCTCAACGTATTCACATACTCCCAATACATCAACTCTTCTTGAATCAATACCACAAACATTTCCATAAGGTCGAGTTGTATTCAAACTAAGTTGTTTCATTACCTTCAAGGATATGGCATTTTCCGAGGCCCCTGAATCAAGCATGCAGTTGTTCAAGTGGAGGCTATTTATGCCTAATGAAAGATAGAAGGGAGGGTTATTTTCTCTTGGTCAATCAAGATACAGAGTATTTAAAATGATGGGAGGATCCTCCTTCTTAGATGGCACTTGTAATATCCTCAAAATTTCTCTGTTACGGAAGGGATCTTACACATCTCTGTCACCGGGACTGTCATATTCATTTTTCCAAACATGTTTGCAACATCTATATTCAACTGAATATCATCTGTAGAAGTTCTCTTAGGAAGCAACTCACATACTGGCAGTGGAGGCGGTGGAGCCACCTTTTCTGTTGGTGGAAGAGGAGTATCAAGCTGTGACGGAGGGGCTGAAGCATTTTTTCTTCTATAGGTTATAATTTCCATCCTCTTCAATTCCTTGTTCTAATCATCTGTCAATTTACTTAAGGCCCGAAGTCTCCCCTCTCTTTCTCCTATTCTTCTGGCTTCATTGATCTGTTCTTGAGTAACCTGTTCATCGTTGAGATTTCAAATCATGAATTTTATCTCGTTGTGATAATCTTTGTCTTGTCAGGGGAACTCATCTTCCCTATGGGGTTCTTGGCATGGGAAACACCAATCTTCTATATCAATTGTCCCAATAGGTTTCAAACTATCTGGGGCCTTTGCCTCTTTTTGAGGTCTTGGTTTCCAATCGATGGCATCTCTCTGTTTTCTGGCAAACTAAGGTCTGGGAGCAAATTGATTTATTTCCAATGTAGTCATACGATTCATAAGACGATTCTTCACCTGAACAAACTAGGTATTCATTTGGTCTATTTTTTTAGTTAGGAGAGCAATCAGATTAGGAAAACTGTTGTTGGAAACCTTAGTCCTTGATTATGTCTTGCTACGAGGGTACTGAAAAGGTTCTATTTTTGAATCAAGGAGATTTTCTTCAATGTTGATATTGAACTCTTTATCCTATGCCAATGACATGGGATTTTTGTCTTTAAGAATGTATCAGAATTATCCTTCAAAGGCATTCATGTAAAGGAGACGAACTGATGATGCTGTAGGACGATAATATATTGGAATTTGACTGTACAACCTGCCAAATATGGAAATCAATTCTCTCACCATTTCATTCTCCTTTTTCTTTATTTGATTGAACTGAGTTTTAAGTGTCCCACCATCCGATTTTCTCGACCATCTGATTTTGAATAAGGTGGAAAAAGCATCATAGGTCGTGATATGATTATCAGGGAGTCCTTTGAACCAATTAAGGGATTCTTCAGTCAATGATGAAGCAAATATTCTCATGACCACATCTTCATGATCAATACCTGCATTTTCCATATCCCAACCCATGACATAAACGTGGTCTTCGACAGTTATCACATTGTTTCCTGGGAACTTTTGCAACCACGTGTTGACTTTTGTTGGCATTTTGTTTGGGTAACCTTGGATATTGGTGATTTTAAGGGGTTTGTAGAGGTCCCTTGCCCAAGTGCGAGCCATTGGAACAAGATGAAGGGTATTATGGAAAAAGGGTTTTAGAAACGGGAGACTTGAGAGGAGGTATTCTTTGGTAAACCTTAGAAGGATTGAACCTCCTAGGGAGAAAAGTTTTTGGGAAAGAAGGATTCTGGGAAGGCGGAGTCACCAAATGAGTTTCAAAATGAACTCATCAAGAAAGGTGGAAAGGGAACGTCTTTCAGGTGGAGTTGCTAGGCAAGATAAGGGAAAGGCTTTGGGATAGCTCACAAAAGTGTCATTAAGGTATGAAGAAGATTCAAAATATTCCCCGACAATGATGCCAAAATGTTATAGCACAAGTTGTAGGTTGGGAAAAGCTTGACCCAACCACAAAGTAAGTGCTACAACTTGGGAATCCTATACCCAATGTCACCTCAATGTAGGTCCCACACTTCAAGGGTGACTAGATCACTCTAGGGAGGCAATCTTGGTGACCCTAGAGGGATTGAGATGGAGATGGATATGAAAGGAAGTGAATCCCCTATACGTCAAGTCTAAGTAGAATGAAAGGTGGTAACATATGCCTTGTAATACAAGTAATTGTTGCCCCACAAGCATAGTACTTCTCTGGATGATTGTACTTGCCCGAGACACAAGAAAAGACACTTTGCAATGATGTATGTTAGTTGGATAAAAAATTTAAGCTTGTCGTCCCTAATTTGCAACAATAAATAATAGTATATATCAACAAGAGTATGGTACTATAAGCTGCTCAATAAATTCTAGAGATCAAGTAGAAAGTGCAAGAGAAAGACTAGTAAATGACTAGCTAAACTCAAGATGAAGAACCAATAACCTAGCAATAAAAGATAAGGCTGTTGTAAACACTTGTCTACAACAAATTATATCAGTCTTATGCATGTAAAATTCAATGTATTACAGAAAGAAAATCAGCCAAAATCCCCTCAAACTTTGCCAAAAAGTGCTTTGGACCAAGGAGAAAAGGTGTGCAAACTTTGAGCAAAATCCAATGGTTGATAAGAGAGTTATTCAAGAAAATGGGTTAGGGTTTTTGTAGCCTTAATGGATGAAGATGTAATTTTGTAACAACAGAAAGAAGTAGTGAGAGAGAGGGGACGCACTGGTAGGGGAAGGCTCCTCTCAATGAGGCCAACCAACTTCAAGCAAGAAACATTTCAAAAGATAAAAAATTGTGTTTCCCAAGGCAATGGTTTTATATCTCCAATGCAAAAAAGTATGACTAATGTTTCCCAAGGCAATGATTTTATATCTCCAATGAGTGAATAGGGTTATATAGAGGTTCTCATAAAAATTGTACGCACACTATTATTATTATTGTTGCATACAAACTGAGATACAATACATTTATATATTTGTTGTCAGATCCAGCTTATTCCAACTTTAGAGATAGAGGTTGAGAGAATATCTCAACAATCTCCAACAAACCCAAATCGATTCTATTGTAAGAATTAATTCTAACACCCTCCCTTAATGCTTACATCATAATAAAATCAAATAAACACATTTTACAAAAAATATTTTTTTAATTTTGATTTTTTTTGGTCTAGTCTTCATTAGCGCCACTATCCACTTTCGAACTCTCGTAGACTATGCTCCATCTCCACCATTCACTCTCAATTTCCACTTCATCCATTGAAGATACAATTGCTTCTGACCATCGATGACGTATTTGTAATGACCGACGATTCTTGACATACTTACATTTGTCAAAGTCCATAGCTTGTTGTATTTGATCGAAAAGCAGTCTAGATATTGAATCATTCTATTGACATGCTCCTACATGTCGAAGTACGTAGTGCATTGTATTCACTAGTTATATAGGAGAGCAATCTAGATACTAAATGTATTCATCAGTCAATCTTACAAAGTTACCTATTCACACATGCATATAAACACACAAGGATCACAACTATAACCAATAGTCATTGTTCTTGGGTTACTAGATTCTCTAATAACCACAAGGCATAACAGACTATAGACATAATCAAACTAGTGATGTGTTCTTGTGACACCACATACATCAAGAACCATCAATTTATATTATGTTACTATGTTCTATAAGAGGTTCTTCATCCTATAGTTTTACAAACAAAATAATAATGCTAACACATTTCTTAAGACTTAATATAACTATATTCTTAAAGTAAAAAATCTGTTCAAAAACATAAACCAACCTTGCTGAAATCTGGTGTGGGTACTCGGAAGTCTATTCCAGTTAACTTTCCATTGAGAGCTAGTAAAATCTGTTGAAAAGTCAACAAGAAACATGTGTTTAATTTATTTTTCCCTTAAATAAATTAGACAATAAATATTAATCTATTATCTCATTCATAACTCAGTGATTTGGAATTGTAACAGAATTATAATTGTAGTTAAGTGAGTTAAGATCAGTTGTACTAGTTGTAACTAAACATGCACTAGTGAGAGTTCAGTTAATCAGTGAACTCACATGCAACTGAAGATTTGCCACGGTTAACTACATGCATGTCATTCCAACGGACACCAGTTGAGATAACAGGTGAAAGGGACAATTGGCTATCAGTTGTGATTTGTTCACACATGCAGTGGATATGCCTATGAGCATGTGCAAACGAGGCAATTCACATGTTCGAGAGAATTCGGATTGCAGAGTTTGTGCAGAGGAGGCAGGCTGTCTGGACACAGGAATTGGCGCATGTATTTGCTAATTTGTGTATGACAGTATGAGACGATTGTATTGTATTGAGAGCTCTTGGATTAGATTTTTGTATGAGATTGTTTCATGATTCATGATATACATAATATATGGTAGTGAGGTTTTTAGCTTTACGCTTT
>JASDQU010750640.1:43197-54884 GCA_032191745.1 Picea mariana
AGTCATAAAAAAATTAGGGGGCCATGGTAGGACACGCCCATTCCTCTTTAAGGGTGGGTCAAATGGGATCTCCTCAGGGATCATATTCAAGAATTTCCAGAGGTTGATCCTTGATTTCTAAGGTGGAAGGGTGAGTATAATCCAAGAAGTGATCTAGGAAATATCTCCATTGGAAATGTTTCCATTAGATTGTAGTGATATGGATGGCTCTCCCATAAGGTAGCTATCTCACTAAGAGCCAAATTTGACAGAGCTATACCTTTTGAGATTAATAAACAAGAGGAATGGCCATCGTTTCATGACAACAATGCACCTAGATTGAATGATGTAAAATCAAATCTTGTGGATGTCAATTCCAAGACCTAGATGGTGGTGGAAAGCCAAGGGAGAGTTTGAATTCATCGCAGCAAGAATAGAGGTTATTATGATTGATGGAGAACATTTGATTAGTAATGAGGAAGTTCCTTCTTTGAAGATGGAACATTCTTATTAGAGCCCACAATTTAAAAAAGTTAACATCCCTACAACTCAAGTTAGCATTGATTCAGTAGGTGAAGGAGATTTTAATTTTTCATGGATAATAATAGGGAATATGTAGAAGGAAGATAGAACCTAGAGCATCATGGGGTGATTCTATATTTTCTCCATTGCATGCTAGATGAGGTGCCATTAAATAAGTGGTGTATCTTGAACTAGGAGTGAAAAGGGTTTCATTGAATTCCTATTGGGGTTTGGGTTACAAATATGTTTGTCTTTTGTTCAACACTGAATCAAAAAATCAACAAGCCCTTCAATTTGATACATGGAACATTTCAAGTTCTTTGGCATATGTGCAATCATGGAGATATGATTTCAACCTAAAGGATAAAGGACAAGCACATTATCCTCTATGGTTGGAATTTCATTCTCTCCCTATTGACTTAAGGATTTTTTTGGATCTATTCACCATTAAGTTTGGAAAGGTATTGATTCAAGAAGGTAAGCACAACTCATTCTAGGCTAGCCTGAGAGTTTGGGTAGAGGTGGATATGAAAAAATAAATTATAAACTTTAATTTTGGTGACGACGGTTGATGGAGTTCAATAGAAAAAGGTTCATTATTTGAATTTTCCTAATGCTTTATTTGATTTCCATGCATAGGAACATCCTATATAAGGATGTCCCCATCAAAAGTGTCAATCGAGAGCTCCCTCTTCTTCTATTGATGCAAGTGATTCAACTTCGACGACCCTAATTGGTAAGGCAGGTTTGTTAGTGGGGTCAAGCCAAGTGGACAAGGAGGGTGACGCTTAGCTTCCAACTGTGATGGGTTAGTCTTCCATACAGTTTCTGTTTTTGGTGATAGAACAAGTGGGGTTGTGGTTCAGGAGGCTCCCAAGGATGCTAGAGGTTTGGTGCAACAACCAGTGTTAGGAAATTCTGGGGACCCTATGGTAAACATGTAGGTTTAGATCATGTAGACAACTTTAGTAAGTGGTGGTGTTCCAAGTCAAAGCATGGAGGTTGATGGTTTTTGGCAGGTGAAAACAAACAAATGTAAGGAGGCTTCATCTCTTGCTATGTTGGAAAAACAGGGTTGTGTAGTGAGTATTGCTTCACGATTGAAGTCCTTCACAGAGGTTGTGAATGTTTCACTTGAGAGGAATACACCATACTCAAGGTCTATAGTGTTGAGAAACAAGTTTAAAACATTGGGAAATCCCCTATTCCTTGAATGAAGCAATTTGTTAGAGGAGTCCTTCAGAAGGTGAAACCATAAATTGCTTTTTCTAGGAGGTCAAATTTGTTGGATTTGAACTTCACAATAACAAGAATTATGTTTGGAATGGCCCATTTTGGGCCTTGAATCATGATCAAGGAGGAGGTGGAGTGGTGCTAGCCATCTCACCACATATGTGCTAGCCATAGATAATAGGTGTATGCGGATTGCTATTTTATTTCAAGAGAGGTTGCTAGGATTTTGTTAATTTTATGCACCAAACACCAGTTTATCCTACACCCATATTTGGGAGTGGATGGAATCTTCCTTACTAGATGCAAAGTGGATTATTGGTGGGGATTTTAACATGGTTCAAGTGGGAAGGTGACAAGGGGGGTGGTGTTGGTTTGGTTTTTTTTGGTTCATAGAAGTAGGCATGGTTGTGAACAACACTTCTTCATATTTTTTATGCCTATTATGACCTCCATTTCAGTAGGCCATGTGGTGGACTCCAAGCCTTCTTCCTTATTCAAGTTGAATATTTTTCATTTGGAATCTCTTTAATTCCATTCTCTTGTGCATACAATTTGGAACCTTGTGCCTCATCTTGGTGGGGGTAGAGGTTGGTTGTTGTGGTGGGAGGTTTCAATTCACCACACAATGAAGTTTATGAGAGGGTGGGGTTGCATGATTGCACGTAAGTGAAAGAGAGAGATTTGGGAGGCCAGATGGAAGTTGGAGGAGGATATGCATAATATTAGCCTTTAGAAGGATGCAAATCAATTGGAGTTGGTGGTGTGGAGGGAGGAGTACATTTCCAGAGGGGACCATGTGCATTCCCAACTATAATGGATTCAAGAGGACGAATTTCTTCTTTGATTTCTTGAAGAAGTAGGTGGTGGATGATAGGGTGATTGGTTTACACTAAGTTGATGGATCTCTCTAGCATAAATTATCCAAAGTATATTTAGCGATCATTTTTAGAATATTTTTTCTTCTTACCCTTTGTCAGAATTGGTTGTATTTACCAAGGGTGCTTTCTTTAGGGTGGTTCCTCATAAGGTTTCGACTAGTGATTGGGATAAATTGGACAAGGATTTCATGAAGGAAGAGTTGTTTTATACCCTTTCCTCAATCTAGAATGGAAAATCTCTTGGGATTGGTGGATGGCCTTGTGAATTCTACAACACAATGTGGATCCATGTTGTCAAACTCAACCAAGACTCACGAGTTTGGTCCAGTCATCACTGGGAAAAGTACTCACTTGAGACTTTCTTGGAAAACTTGCCTCATATTTAGCAAAATCCTCAGACTTGTGAGTTCAACTCAACAACCAGGAAGGTGCCCACACATGCGATTCAACTTGTCAAACTTAGTTTGGAGGGAGTTTTAGGAGGGAACTGAAGTGTTTGAGAGGGTAGAAGCCTTTATCCAGACATTTCTCCCCTAATTATTTCTCATTTCATACATATTCAAGAGCCATTTCATCCTTAAAAGAGTGTTGTGTGTTGTCACTGTGAGGAGGTTGAGTTCATCATCATTTAGGAGAGAAATTGCAGGAAGCTTCATCATCATTAGTGATCACTTGTTGTTGTGTGAAGGCTTCAATTCATCACTAATTGTTGTGTGAAGGAGGTTTTAATTCATCACTGACTATTGTGTGAAGGGGTTCAAGGATTTCGTTGTCTAAAGGAGGTCTTAGGATCTCAATCTTCAAAGTTTAGGTAAGTGGAAAATTTCCATTTTAGATTTTAGTTTAGTTTTTTATTTTAATTTCATACTAGAACTTGGTCTATAGGTTGTAATGTTAGCTTATAGACCTGTAGGTTGAGATATCAATCCACATGCTTGTAGGTTGACATTACAACATGCAAGCCTAGAAGTCTACACCAAATACACCTACATCACAAATGTTGTTTCAATCTAGCGATGTTGGCACTAACTCATCGAGGGCTTATTCTAGGTGTTCTTTTAGTCATGGATGAGATTCGAGATTGGACTTGGATACACTATCTATTTTTATTTTCTAATTATGTTACGGGGCTATGAGTTGTGTAGTTGAAGTTGGTACTATTTGTGAATTTGATCATGGAATCATATTTTAGTTCATTATTTTGCATACAAATATCGAGTGTCAAATGTTGTATTATCATATTTTATGAGATGATCTTATGAATTTTTACATAGACTATGGTTTTATAACTTATATGGATTGGATATATCATTAGTATATTTTTTATGCACAAAATTTAGTATATATTGCTTTTTTTTTCTATTTGTTGAGTCTTTTCCGACTTGTTGAGTCTTGACCAGTCCTAGTCTAGCCAAGTCTACGTGAAGTCCAAGTCTGACAACTTTGATGTGGACTATGGTTGGGGATAACTTTTTTAATATTACTTAGGAGATTTTCTCTTTAGGAAGCCTTTTTGAGTCACTTAATCAAGGTTTGATAAAGCTTATTCCAAAGAATGTTGTTGGAGATTCAATTGTTGGGTGGTGTCCAATAATTCCGTTGAGTGTGGTATATAAAATTATGGAAAAGGTAGTTGTTGTGAGAGATCTAGATGTGGCTAGGAAGATTGTTTGTTGAGAGTAGACAAGATTCATAGAGGAAAAATTTATTTTGGATACAATGTTATCATCTTGGGAGGTCATTGAGTGGGCCATAGAGTTTGGTCAGTGAGCAATTTGATTGAAAATTGACTTTGATAAATCCTATGATTGTATTTATTGGACATTCATCATTGACATATTGATTTGTATTGGTTTTGGCTTGCGATGTGTTAGAATGATTAATACCTTGTTCTCATGCATCTCATCCTTTGTCTCAGTGAATAATGCTTTGTCCTCCTACATCCACCTTCATAGGTCTATTAGATAAGGATGTCGATTAGCTCGTTATCTTTATGTGTTGATTGTTTATGCTCTTGTTTATTTGTTGGAGTCAAGTTGCTTGTAGGGTCATCTTAGAGGCATTTATTTTCCAAGGGATGATGAGATGGTGACCAACCATTTTGCGGGATGATTGTATGTTTTCCACGATTGTTGAGAGGTAGTATGTATCAATTGTTAGGGATTGTTTGACTGTGTTCTATGAAGCCTATGGGGCTATTATCAATGATCACAAGACTAAATTTTGGTGGGTTGGTATTGATGAAATTACTACATGGATTCCTACCACTTGGGATTTTGTTTGTCTGGGTGTTATTGTGAGATATCTTGGTATTCCATTTGGTGTTAGACTCTCTCTAGCCACCCTTTGTGATTGGTGTCTTTAACGGTTGCAACATAAGCTTCTTTGTTGGCAGTATAAGGATCTTCATTTTGTAGGTAAACTAACTATGGTGAGCAGAATCCTTCAAGCTTCTCACATTTATTATGTGTCTTGTTGTATCCTCAACATGGTACAATTTTGTTGATTGGAGCAAATTTTGTGTTCTTATTTGTGGTCCAGATATGGTGCGGCTTGAGGTCTTCCTATGGTGCCCTGGGATGTTTGCATTATGCCCAAGGATGAGGGAGGCCTTGGTTTGATAGATGTTGCAACAAAAGGATACATATTGGAAGTTAAATGGGTAGTTAAATATTTGGAGAATGCCTCTCTTTGGCAGATTTTGTTGCGATATAGATTACTATAAGCTCAACACGTTGGTAAAATCAAGGATAAGTTTGGATTATGTGATATCTTATTTGCTCCACATAGCTTCTAGATTGCATGCTCTTTTATTTTTAGGAGTATTTGGGCAGCTTGGAGGAAGGTGGCAAGTTCGGTTCGTTGGTAGATGTCAGGTAAGTGAGTTGGGTGGGACATGGACAAAAGGATGATTTCGAGTTGGAAGCTAGAAGGCACTTGAATTTTTGACCTTCCATGATTTTAAGAAAGGAGGCTCAGCAAGAAGAATATTTTTTTTCATGAAAGATCTATGGGATGTCGATTCTCGCTTTTGGAAGGATTAACGCTCAGTGACTCAAGAGTTCTTTGAATTCTTCGAATTGACTCACATTTTTGGAGATTGTTAAGCTAATCCCATAGGAAAAATTACACCAGATGAACATTGACATGCCAAGTCCCTTCTAGCATGATTGGGAGTGAAGTTTTGGGCACCCTTTGAATTAGTATGATTGTTGTAGACTTTAATCCATTTTGCATTAGAGAAATGTGCTATGCCTAGTTTTGAATACTTGATGGGGTTCTTCAAATGTTGAGGATCACTGGATTTAGAGACTGCATAGTGTTTGGTCAATGTGAGTATATTATAATATTCACATCTTCACTTGGTAGGTGATGTATTAAGGTCTTCCCTCCAAGACTTGGTTGGCCAAGAGTGGGATTTCAGATGGGTTGTTCCTCTCCTATCCAAAAGCATAAATTCTGAAACACATTTTGTGGGACTTCTCCTTTTCAAGGTCTTGTCGGGATCAAGTTCATTCGCAGTTGGCTAGTGTTCTCCAATGACATCTTTATTGGAGGGTAGTGTTGTTGGGGTGCTCTAAATCAATGATTTGAGATTGTTTGGCTAGTATCTGACATTGTTTGAGAATCTATGCGTTATTTGTTTTTTGGAAACTATGCTACAAACATGTGTTCGATAATGAGGTTAGTTCTTTGGTTTCCTTTTTCCAGTTATGGAGAGATGATGTATGTATGCAGTTGCTAGCAAAAATATCATTATTGATTAAGGATGCCAAACTGTTAGAATTTGCCACTTATTATGATTTCATATTTGTTTTAGTATGTTTAAGGAAGAGGATGTAAATATCATTGTATATACCCTTCCTTTTCTTTCTTTTTGTTGATGTAAACATTTTTCTATATATATGAGGTATCCTTTTAAAAAAAGTATCATGTTAATGTTTCTTTTTTAAATAACAACATTCACTGCAATTGTTTGAATTATTTTAAGGAAAAAGGATTATGACCAATAACAATAATCAATAGTTCACAAAACTATCTAAACCATAGTTCATTTAACTAATCCACCTTTCAGAATCTTTCAAAACATAGATCTCTATTTCACTTTTTTGTCAATTCATCTTTTTGAAAAAAATAAATAAGTGAAGTTTTTTTTTAAAGCAACGTATAAAAGTACAATTAAGATAAGATATGATTCAAGTATGAACATCTACATAGTTACATAATTAGTCATAATTGTATTAAACATTTTGAAAATAAATTTTATTGAAGTTTAGAAATATCCCAACATTTCGAGTGGACACTCCATCCATCATCACAAAATATGAATTAATATTTTTAAATATAGCCTTTACTCATCATAAAACATGATACATATAACTCCAAACACCAATACACTTTACACAAATACAAAATATACTCAAATGTTTGTACTCCAAAATAATAATTATTATAATAATGATATTGAACCAACTCAAAATTTATACTCTAAAATTCCTTCTTAAAACAATTTCTTGTTAATCACATTGATACCAAATAAAATATGCAATTAAAGAAAAAAACTAGCTTCATTTTTTCTCAATGAGACTAGCGTGCTCATATAGCCATGCAAGTAAGCATTGCTGCCGGTGCCAACAATGTTCGAGTCAAAAGGATGTGATGGGCAGAGATGTGGTTTATCGAGGAGTGAATCTTTTCGGAGGGTGAGCAGGTGAACATTTGTGAGTTAGAAGTCCGATGTTGACGTCAGCCTTATGTCGGTGCTATACATTGAATTTTTGGACAAGATTCAACTGCTCCACGACCACGATGGTTATGATGATATTTTTTAAAAATTCAAAAGGCACGTGAATGTAAACAAAAGTTGCCTCTAGGTTCATTATTGTCGATTGGTGTTAAATTCTGAGTATAAATATGTATAAATGAGCTCCATGTAATGATGATATTATTGATGACTTTGTGATTTTGAAGTCTGTTTATGTTTGTATGTACATATAGTTTTTCGATAGAAGTGGGAGGAGATTTTATAGTTGCAGAAGAAATCCAAGATGCTACAAAATAGGTGTATTTCATTGTTATTTTACATATATTTATCTACACAATATGCTTTGGAGAGGAGGAGAATGTTGGGCAATGAAGTATATTCATTTCGCAACAAATCAACCATTATGTTGATTGGAGACATTGCTCCCTTGTGACTATACCTATTATGCCTCAGATCTACTTCATTGTAGCCTATATTTTTTCGCTAGATGTGGACCATCATATGATCAGATTATGTGCCTTATTATATCATGATGAGCCAAAATTGTGGTTGTATTTGCACTCATGTATTGTATTGGACCATGCTCAGATGTTCTATGTATTGGTGGGAGCCTATGTAGTATCTCCATACCCCATGTGCTCGGTCATGTCCTGTCCTTTTAGTCCCCATTTCAAGATGGGATTTGCTTTTATGGCTACAACTGACTGCCCCTTGATGTTAGTAACTCTTCATCATGTCAATCATGTATGATATGGGTTGGTATGCAACCATCTTGGGGTGGATCTACTAGGACACATGATCTAGGGGAGCTATTAGTCTCTCTTACCCCTTTGTATATGATGTAAATGTCTTGCTCTTTTGTAAAGGTTGTCACACCTATGTATAACACACTTAATTTATGCCTAAGCATGAATCATTTTCTTATGTATTCATCACACTTTGACCATCTACTATCATAAATGATTTTGAATATCCTCACTCGATTTCATGTCTCTCAAGACAATATCATAGTTCTCAAGGAAGTACACATATCCTGTAATGTTTCCAAGTAGTTTTGTTAAGAAGCTTGGATTATTTTCTGATCTATTTATGTTATTGCTTGATGTGTTTATGTAGGTTTTGCTTCACAAAGTTGCATTGGGTCACTTGGATTGAGTTTTATAGAATATGGATCTTGGATATAACACAATAATGCATGAAGAACACAAGATACAAGAGATACCACAATTAAAATGCTCAAATAAATTCAGATTTGACCTTTATTTAGATAAAAAGATGACCTCCATACATAAGATTTGTAGATCTGGAATGATATAGAAAGATAAAGAAGTTTGGGCTGAATATGCCACCAAGATACAACAAAACAGAGAGATAATACCTCCTAGGCCTTCAGTAGCTGCATGCAGAACAATAGAAGATCAATTTCTTTCCCTTGAAGACTTGAAACCCTCAGATATAGTGATGATACACCCCAACTGGCTGAAGAAAGTTAAGAAAATTGGATTTCTTGAAGATGGCCTTCAAACCCTTGCAAAATACTCTCAATATGTAGATCGAGGGATATATAGTGTCTATGGAGAGATCCCTGAGTTAAACAATCAGATCTAGGCCTCAAACTCAATGTACCCTCAATGAACAGTGTGCCCCTCTTCATAAATTCATCCCAAGGCTACAATAAAATAATAAGCAGGAGAATCCCTCCAATTAAAGATGAGAAAGGGCTGTCTAGGCCTAGCAAACCCTCCAAGGAAGAGAAATTCCCTAGATCTCCCTTCTCTGCCTCAAATCAAATTGATCTCCTCCAAACAATGAACCCCACCTACAAGAAACCCTCAGAATTGTGCCCCGCCTCCTTCTTTCACTGTAGAAATTAACCTGTAGCTGAATAGAATGGTGAGGGAGGAATCTTTCACCTCCTTGGCCAAGCTTGGACCAAGAACAAAGGGATCTTTCACCTCCTTGCTGGTATCTAGGGTTTGCTTACTCAAAACCCTCAAAACCCAAGCTGAATAGCTCAATAAACAATTGAGAAAATGACATGAATTAATGAGAGAGACACCCTCCTCTTTCTTTTATACCTCCCTTTTCTAATTTCCAGTTGAGTTACTTTATTGTCTTTTCTAAGGTTATGACTTTATTTTTTCCTTAAGTCGAATAACCCTTTTTCTTCTTTATCAAAGTCACTTCAACAATATATCATTAAGTTCCCCAGTGACACTTTAGAACCTCCTAACCCCTTTTTACCCATGGGACTATAGTCTAGAGGGGTAACTAGACTACCAAGTCCTTAATGTTCTTTTCAAGGAGAGGGGAACATTATAGTCTCCCCTACTGAAAATTGCTTGCTCACAAGTAATCCTGAACATGTTTGTTGTAGCACCTGTTCACTCTCCCAAGTGGCATATTCTATAAGAAAATTTTTCCATTTAACCAAGTATTCCTTAATGTTCATGTTCCTTAGTTGTTTCACCCTCACCTCCAAAACCTCCTCTGGAATCAAGGTCAAGTTCCCTTCTTCATCAACTAGTGGTAGCTCTTCATTAGCTACAACATGTTGTCCCAATGACCTCTTTAGACATGATACATGGAAAACATTGTGGATTTTTCTTCCCCATGGTAATTCTTGTTCATATGCAACAACCCAAACTTTCCTTTGCACCTTGTAAGGCCCATAGAAACTAGGTTTAAGCTTTTCAGTGCCATTTTTCTTAAGGGATGCCTGTCTGTATGATTGTAGTCTCAAATACACCATGTAACCTACCTCAAAATTTCACTCCACTCTGTTCCTGTCAGCATATAATTTCTTTTGGTTTTGTGCTCTCTGCAAATGGTGTTTGAGTTCCTTGAGAATTTTTTGAATTTCCTCTATCCACTCTTTAGCCATAGGGGCCCTGCTATCTCCAAACACAATCTCAAAAAAAGTGAGGGGATCATAACTGTATAAAGCTTTGAAGGGAGACATACCAATAGACATGTGGTGAGTGGTGTTGTAGCAATATTCACCTAGATAAAGCCACTTGACCCACACTTTTTGTTCTCCAGATACATAATTGCGGAGGTAACCTTCCACCCACTTGTTTACTATCTCAGTTTTCCCATTAGTTTGTGGATGGTAGCTAGTGATTGTTGGAGTTACTTTACACACACCTATGATTTCTTTTTCCTAAGGTTTTTCCTTGTTTATTAGTCATAATTAGTCATTATCCAGTCTTCTGTATTTTAGGGGAGAATATTCCACCTGGAGAATATTCTCTTCAGTTGACAGTTCAGTTTGGCTAGTTGAGTTGAGTCTAGATGTTGCATTGGTGTGTCACCATGAAACATTGGGATCATCACCATGCTAATGTGCACTTGCCTTGGGATCATCACCAGACTAGCGCATTACCCTTGATTCCTTGATATACTCCTCACTACACTCTATTCAGTCAGTTAACTGAAGACTGGTTGACTAGTTAACTCAGCTAGGTGGTAGTTCACTCCCTTAACTGCCTGAGAGACTAGATTGGGTGGCAATTCACTCGCGTAACTGTTGGTGTGTGTCCAGATAAATCTATACCACCACTATAGTGCATTGGTCTCCTCCATTGCACATTGATTGAGTCATACATAGTATATCTTGTGTAAATTATTCATTATTCATTATGGTTAATGAGAATTCTTCCATTCTTTCTCTCCTTCTTCTTCTTTCTTAATTTCTCTCTGCAAATGTGTGTAGTATTTTCTAGCTATATCTATTTTGTGTATCTTCAACACATTTACATGGTATTAGAGCCGATAGAATTCTAAGAAAAAGCCACACCAACATTTTTTGCAGGTACAAAAGATTGAAGACAACGGAAAGATGGATTTCCCAAAAGAATTCATTCTTACACCTTACAACTACTTTGCATGGAAGGAGAAAATAGTCATACATCTCCAAACTAGAGGATTGTACAGGTTAACCTTGAATACAGAAAAAAAACCAATATCAACCATAGAAAAATCCAAGTACTTAAATCGAATGGATGAAGCATTCAAAACAATTTGCAGTCTTATTTCTCCCAATCTCCTTTTTCCCATATCTTCCTGTAAGACTCCCAATGAAGCCTACACCACCTTGGAAGGGCTCTTTGGAAAACAATATGAGATGAGGGGACAGATGTTGGAGGTGGAATTTCTCACATTGGATCCAAAAATATTCGACAATATCTAATATTTCTTTACAAAATTCAAGGATTTACTGTCGCAACTCAAAGCTTGCAGGGTTGATAAATCTAAGGAGGAGAAAGAAATAGTTCTCACCATTCTCTCCAAAATTGGTCTTGAATTAT
>JASDQU010750640.1:54904-66449 GCA_032191745.1 Picea mariana
CCAGATGAACATTGACATGCCAAGTCCCTTCTAGCATGATTGGGAGTGAAGTTTTGGGCACCCTTTGAATTAGTATGATTGTTGTAGACTTTAATCCATTTTGCATTAGAGAAATGTGCTATGCCTAGTTTTGAATACTTGATGGGGTTCTTCAAATGTTGAGGATCACTGGATTTAGAGACTGCATAGTGTTTGGTCAATGTGAGTATATTATAATATTCACATCTTCACTTGGTAGGTGATGTATTAAGGTCTTCCCTCCAAGACTTGGTTGGCCAAGAGTGGGATTTCAGATGGGTTGTTCCTCTCCTATCCAAAAGCATAAATTCTGAAACACATTTTGTGGGACTTCTCCTTTTCAAGGTCTTGTCGGGATCAAGTTCATTCGCAGTTGGCTAGTGTTCTCCAATGACATCTTTATTGGAGGGTAGTGTTGTTGGGGTGCTCTAAATCAATGATTTGAGATTGTTTGGCTAGTATCTGACATTGTTTGAGAATCTATGCGTTATTTGTTTTTTGGAAACTATGCTACAAACATGTGTTCGATAATGAGGTTAGTTCTTTGGTTTCCTTTTTCCAGTTATGGAGAGATGATGTATGTATGCAGTTGCTAGCAAAAATATCATTATTGATTAAGGATGCCAAACTGTTAGAATTTGCCACTTATTATGATTTCATATTTGTTTTAGTATGTTTAAGGAAGAGGATGTAAATATCATTGTATATACCCTTCCTTTTCTTTCTTTTTGTTGATGTAAACATTTTTCTATATATATGAGGTATCCTTTTAAAAAAAGTATCATGTTAATGTTTCTTTTTTAAATAACAACATTCACTGCAATTGTTTGAATTATTTTAAGGAAAAAGGATTATGACCAATAACAATAATCAATAGTTCACAAAACTATCTAAACCATAGTTCATTTAACTAATCCACCTTTCAGAATCTTTCAAAACATAGATCTCTATTTCACTTTTTTGTCAATTCATCTTTTTGAAAAAAATAAATAAGTGAAGTTTTTTTTTAAAGCAACGTATAAAAGTACAATTAAGATAAGATATGATTCAAGTATGAACATCTACATAGTTACATAATTAGTCATAATTGTATTAAACATTTTGAAAATAAATTTTATTGAAGTTTAGAAATATCCCAACATTTCGAGTGGACACTCCATCCATCATCACAAAATATGAATTAATATTTTTAAATATAGCCTTTACTCATCATAAAACATGATACATATAACTCCAAACACCAATACACTTTACACAAATACAAAATATACTCAAATGTTTGTACTCCAAAATAATAATTATTATAATAATGATATTGAACCAACTCAAAATTTATACTCTAAAATTCCTTCTTAAAACAATTTCTTGTTAATCACATTGATACCAAATAAAATATGCAATTAAAGAAAAAAACTAGCTTCATTTTTTCTCAATGAGACTAGCGTGCTCATATAGCCATGCAAGTAAGCATTGCTGCCGGTGCCAACAATGTTCGAGTCAAAAGGATGTGATGGGCAGAGATGTGGTTTATCGAGGAGTGAATCTTTTCGGAGGGTGAGCAGGTGAACATTTGTGAGTTAGAAGTCCGATGTTGACGTCAGCCTTATGTCGGTGCTATACATTGAATTTTTGGACAAGATTCAACTGCTCCACGACCACGATGGTTATGATGATATTTTTTAAAAATTCAAAAGGCACGTGAATGTAAACAAAAGTTGCCTCTAGGTTCATTATTGTCGATTGGTGTTAAATTCTGAGTATAAATATGTATAAATGAGCTCCATGTAATGATGATATTATTGATGACTTTGTGATTTTGAAGTCTGTTTATGTTTGTATGTACATATAGTTTTTCGATAGAAGTGGGAGGAGATTTTATAGTTGCAGAAGAAATCCAAGATGCTACAAAATAGGTGTATTTCATTGTTATTTTACATATATTTATCTACACAATATGCTTTGGAGAGGAGGAGAATGTTGGGCAATGAAGTATATTCATTTCGCAACAAATCAACCATTATGTTGATTGGAGACATTGCTCCCTTGTGACTATACCTATTATGCCTCAGATCTACTTCATTGTAGCCTATATTTTTTCGCTAGATGTGGACCATCATATGATCAGATTATGTGCCTTATTATATCATGATGAGCCAAAATTGTGGTTGTATTTGCACTCATGTATTGTATTGGACCATGCTCAGATGTTCTATGTATTGGTGGGAGCCTATGTAGTATCTCCATACCCCATGTGCTCGGTCATGTCCTGTCCTTTTAGTCCCCATTTCAAGATGGGATTTGCTTTTATGGCTACAACTGACTGCCCCTTGATGTTAGTAACTCTTCATCATGTCAATCATGTATGATATGGGTTGGTATGCAACCATCTTGGGGTGGATCTACTAGGACACATGATCTAGGGGAGCTATTAGTCTCTCTTACCCCTTTGTATATGATGTAAATGTCTTGCTCTTTTGTAAAGGTTGTCACACCTATGTATAACACACTTAATTTATGCCTAAGCATGAATCATTTTCTTATGTATTCATCACACTTTGACCATCTACTATCATAAATGATTTTGAATATCCTCACTCGATTTCATGTCTCTCAAGACAATATCATAGTTCTCAAGGAAGTACACATATCCTGTAATGTTTCCAAGTAGTTTTGTTAAGAAGCTTGGATTATTTTCTGATCTATTTATGTTATTGCTTGATGTGTTTATGTAGGTTTTGCTTCACAAAGTTGCATTGGGTCACTTGGATTGAGTTTTATAGAATATGGATCTTGGATATAACACAATAATGCATGAAGAACACAAGATACAAGAGATACCACAATTAAAATGCTCAAATAAATTCAGATTTGACCTTTATTTAGATAAAAAGATGACCTCCATACATAAGATTTGTAGATCTGGAATGATATAGAAAGATAAAGAAGTTTGGGCTGAATATGCCACCAAGATACAACAAAACAGAGAGATAATACCTCCTAGGCCTTCAGTAGCTGCATGCAGAACAATAGAAGATCAATTTCTTTCCCTTGAAGACTTGAAACCCTCAGATATAGTGATGATACACCCCAACTGGCTGAAGAAAGTTAAGAAAATTGGATTTCTTGAAGATGGCCTTCAAACCCTTGCAAAATACTCTCAATATGTAGATCGAGGGATATATAGTGTCTATGGAGAGATCCCTGAGTTAAACAATCAGATCTAGGCCTCAAACTCAATGTACCCTCAATGAACAGTGTGCCCCTCTTCATAAATTCATCCCAAGGCTACAATAAAATAATAAGCAGGAGAATCCCTCCAATTAAAGATGAGAAAGGGCTGTCTAGGCCTAGCAAACCCTCCAAGGAAGAGAAATTCCCTAGATCTCCCTTCTCTGCCTCAAATCAAATTGATCTCCTCCAAACAATGAACCCCACCTACAAGAAACCCTCAGAATTGTGCCCCGCCTCCTTCTTTCACTGTAGAAATTAACCTGTAGCTGAATAGAATGGTGAGGGAGGAATCTTTCACCTCCTTGGCCAAGCTTGGACCAAGAACAAAGGGATCTTTCACCTCCTTGCTGGTATCTAGGGTTTGCTTACTCAAAACCCTCAAAACCCAAGCTGAATAGCTCAATAAACAATTGAGAAAATGACATGAATTAATGAGAGAGACACCCTCCTCTTTCTTTTATACCTCCCTTTTCTAATTTCCAGTTGAGTTACTTTATTGTCTTTTCTAAGGTTATGACTTTATTTTTTCCTTAAGTCGAATAACCCTTTTTCTTCTTTATCAAAGTCACTTCAACAATATATCATTAAGTTCCCCAGTGACACTTTAGAACCTCCTAACCCCTTTTTACCCATGGGACTATAGTCTAGAGGGGTAACTAGACTACCAAGTCCTTAATGTTCTTTTCAAGGAGAGGGGAACATTATAGTCTCCCCTACTGAAAATTGCTTGCTCACAAGTAATCCTGAACATGTTTGTTGTAGCACCTGTTCACTCTCCCAAGTGGCATATTCTATAAGAAAATTTTTCCATTTAACCAAGTATTCCTTAATGTTCATGTTCCTTAGTTGTTTCACCCTCACCTCCAAAACCTCCTCTGGAATCAAGGTCAAGTTCCCTTCTTCATCAACTAGTGGTAGCTCTTCATTAGCTACAACATGTTGTCCCAATGACCTCTTTAGACATGATACATGGAAAACATTGTGGATTTTTCTTCCCCATGGTAATTCTTGTTCATATGCAACAACCCAAACTTTCCTTTGCACCTTGTAAGGCCCATAGAAACTAGGTTTAAGCTTTTCAGTGCCATTTTTCTTAAGGGATGCCTGTCTGTATGATTGTAGTCTCAAATACACCATGTAACCTACCTCAAAATTTCACTCCACTCTGTTCCTGTCAGCATATAATTTCTTTTGGTTTTGTGCTCTCTGCAAATGGTGTTTGAGTTCCTTGAGAATTTTTTGAATTTCCTCTATCCACTCTTTAGCCATAGGGGCCCTGCTATCTCCAAACACAATCTCAAAAAAAGTGAGGGGATCATAACTGTATAAAGCTTTGAAGGGAGACATACCAATAGACATGTGGTGAGTGGTGTTGTAGCAATATTCACCTAGATAAAGCCACTTGACCCACACTTTTTGTTCTCCAGATACATAATTGCGGAGGTAACCTTCCACCCACTTGTTTACTATCTCAGTTTTCCCATTAGTTTGTGGATGGTAGCTAGTGATTGTTGGAGTTACTTTACACACACCTATGATTTCTTTTTCCTAAGGTTTTTCCTTGTTTATTAGTCATAATTAGTCATTATCCAGTCTTCTGTATTTTAGGGGAGAATATTCCACCTGGAGAATATTCTCTTCAGTTGACAGTTCAGTTTGGCTAGTTGAGTTGAGTCTAGATGTTGCATTGGTGTGTCACCATGAAACATTGGGATCATCACCATGCTAATGTGCACTTGCCTTGGGATCATCACCAGACTAGCGCATTACCCTTGATTCCTTGATATACTCCTCACTACACTCTATTCAGTCAGTTAACTGAAGACTGGTTGACTAGTTAACTCAGCTAGGTGGTAGTTCACTCCCTTAACTGCCTGAGAGACTAGATTGGGTGGCAATTCACTCGCGTAACTGTTGGTGTGTGTCCAGATAAATCTATACCACCACTATAGTGCATTGGTCTCCTCCATTGCACATTGATTGAGTCATACATAGTATATCTTGTGTAAATTATTCATTATTCATTATGGTTAATGAGAATTCTTCCATTCTTTCTCTCCTTCTTCTTCTTTCTTAATTTCTCTCTGCAAATGTGTGTAGTATTTTCTAGCTATATCTATTTTGTGTATCTTCAACACATTTACATGGTATTAGAGCCGATAGAATTCTAAGAAAAAGCCACACCAACATTTTTTGCAGGTACAAAAGATTGAAGACAACGGAAAGATGGATTTCCCAAAAGAATTCATTCTTACACCTTACAACTACTTTGCATGGAAGGAGAAAATAGTCATACATCTCCAAACTAGAGGATTGTACAGGTTAACCTTGAATACAGAAAAAAAACCAATATCAACCATAGAAAAATCCAAGTACTTAAATCGAATGGATGAAGCATTCAAAACAATTTGCAGTCTTATTTCTCCCAATCTCCTTTTTCCCATATCTTCCTGTAAGACTCCCAATGAAGCCTACACCACCTTGGAAGGGCTCTTTGGAAAACAATATGAGATGAGGGGACAGATGTTGGAGGTGGAATTTCTCACATTGGATCCAAAAATATTCGACAATATCTAATATTTCTTTACAAAATTCAAGGATTTACTGTCGCAACTCAAAGCTTGCAGGGTTGATAAATCTAAGGAGGAGAAAGAAATAGTTCTCACCATTCTCTCCAAAATTGGTCTTGAATTATTTGTTTTCATGTCCACATTCCATTAAGTCAGATTCACATCTGGAGCCACCTGGAAGATGCCTTCTCTTGAGGACTTTATCGAATCCCTAACACAAGAGCAAACCAAGCTCATCAACATGGGAAAAATCAAAGGCCCAAATGCGCATGCAATTACTGTGCAATATGGCAGACATCAATATCATAAATCTAAAGATAAAGGAAAAATGAAATCTCATGCAAATTCGAAGAAGGAAGGGTACTCAAAACCCTTCACCGATGCCTTCGGATCCAAAGGGGAAAATGGAAGAAAAGGGGAGAAATGTACATATTGTCACAAAGGATTCCATCCAGAATCCGCATGCATGCAAAAAAAAATAGAGATAATGACTCAAATACTTCAGCAAAACAACCTTGGAGATCGCATCCCCGAGGGTGCCAAGAAGAAGAAGCCAGTTTATCAGAATCCCAAGAAAGGCAATTCTAGCCATGCCTTGATTTCCATCAACTCCTCTCATGATGCTTGGATCATAGATTCAAGAGCATCACATCACATGGTTGCCTCAAAATAAGCCTATTCTTCATTGGATGCATGCAAAGGTCTTCCTGTTCTGATGGGGGACAACTCTTCAATCAAAGTCACCGACAAAGGAAGGATTGAACTCACCAATGGAAGCTTCGATAATGTGTTGCACGTTCCCAAAATTTCCATCAATCTTATTTCCGTGTATCATATGAAAAATTTTGACACCGGAAAGAAATTCATATTCACACCAAATCCTGTGAACATCTATGACATGCAAACCAACTCTAGGGTTTCTACTGGTTAGGTAAATCATCAATCTAGATTGTATACATTTTCTATATTTATTGAACCAGACTCTACTTTACTGCTTACCCATGCCGATGAAAGTAGTAGGATATGGCACGAAAGGTTTGGACATTTGAATTTTAGATATATGCAATAGATTAGCAAGAAAATATCGGTTGATGGTCTACCAGAAATCCATTTCTCCAAGGGAGTATGTGATGGATGTATTCTTGGAAAACACCCTCAAGAGAAATTTGACAAAGGAAAGTCTCAGAGAGCTTATGTGCCTTTAGATATGATCCATAATGACCTTATGGGTCCTTTAATGCATCCATCTATCAAAAAAGTGAGGTTTGTTCTCATTTTTGTTGATGATTTCTCATGTTTTACATGGATTTACTTTCTCAGGAAAAAATCTGAGGTCTTTCAACACCTCAAATATTTCAAAGCCCTAGTTGAGACACAGTTTGGAAAGAAAATCAAACTACTCTAAAATGATAACGGGGGAGAGTATGTCAATCATGAGATCCATAATATTTTCCATGAGGCAAGGATTCAATTGCACCACACAGTTCCCTATACTCCGTAGCAAAACGGAGTTGCTGAGAAAAAATACAGATCTCTAAAGGAGATGGCATCTTTCATGTTGCATGTAAATTCAATGCCACATAGACTATGGGTTGAAGCACTTAACTGTGCAACATACATCCAAAACAGATCTCCCCATAGATCTGTCAAGGATAAGACCCCCTACGAGGCTTGGAGCAGCCTCAAACCAAAAGCGACCCACTTTCGTATTTTCTGTTCATGTGCATGGGCCTAGATTCCATCTGAAAAGAGGAAGGCACTTGATCCACATAGCACCGAGTGTATTTTTGTTGGATACCCTGTCGATGTGAAGGGATATAGAATTATTGATCTTTCCTTGGACCGACTCATCATTGAGCGAAGTGTCCAATTCGAGGAAAGTGTCTCGCATGTACCTCAACAGCCGCATGCAGACACCTTCATTCTTCCACCTGTCCAAGATGATGAGCATGCACATGCTGACTCTTATTCAGATGAGAGTTCTGATTCAAAGGAATTAGATGATTCAGATATAGATTCAATACATTCATATGTAGATTCAAAGAATCCAGATGTAGTTGCAGAGCCAAAGGAGAGGCCCAAGTGGGCACATACTACTCTTCAGGATGCAGGGGATCTCATTGGTGATCCAACCAATACTAGGAGGACTCGATCTGATTTCAAGGAGCCTCCTATTGCACTCACTTCCACTGAACCATTTCCCTCCAGGAATATTTTCTTGGTTCAGTCTTCAGATCCATAATCTTATGGTGAGGCTATTGGAAATCCCTCTTGGGAATCCTCCATGTAGGAGGATTACAACTCCCTCCTCAAGAACCAAACTTGGGATCTGGTTCCCCTTCCTTCTGGGAGGAAACTTGTCATATGCAAATGGGTCTATAAGACCAAGAGTGCATCAGATGGATAGATTATTAGATACAAAGCCAGGTTTGTTTCCAAAGGCTTTTAGTAGGTGCATGGTATTGACTATGATGAGACCTTTACTCCAGTAGTGAAGATGGATTCCATACGATTGGCACTTGCCATTGCGGTAGCCAAGGGATGGGAATTCCATCAGATGGATGTGAAGAATGCATTTCTTCATGGTGATATTTCTAAGGAGATCTATATGAAGCAGCCCTAGGGATTTATGCAAGAATCCTCTTTGGTCTGTTAACTGAAGAAGTCCCTTTATGGCCTCAAGCAGGTTTTGAGGGCATGGTATGCTAATATGGACTCCTACATGTTGTCATAGAACTTTGTATGTTGTAAATTAGACCTAAATGTCTACATGCTCAGGACGACTGGTTCACTTCTACTCTTAGTTTTGTATGTTGATGATTTTTTGATCACCGGTTGCTCAACTTCAGTGATTGTTGCAGTCCAGAGGATTCTACATGACAAGTTTTTGATGACAAACATACATCCACTACACTTCTTCCTTGGACTCGAGATCAGTCAGGATGCATCAAGAATCAAATTGTCTCAGGCCAAGTATGCACGAGATCTCCGTGAGATATTTCACATGACAGACTGCAAGTCTTCTTTGACTCTTTTCTTATCAGGGGTCAAACTTGAGGATGGCGTGGACACTCCATTGGTTGAAATCACACTGTACAGACAACTAGTGGGGAGCTTGTTGTATCTCACACACTCCATACCATACCTCTCCTATGCAGTTGGTGTAGTTTCTAGGTTCATGCAGGAGCCGCATGAGCTACATTGGAAGGCTGCAAAGCATATCCTTCGATACGTACATGGCACCATCACCTTTGGGATTCATTATGCAACAAACTCTACATTAGATCTCTTCAGGTTTATTGATTATGTCTAGGATGGCAATAACAATGATCGCAAGTCCACATATAGTTACTCACTCAGTCTTGGTTCTGGGCCTATATATTGGTCGGGCAAGAATCAAGATTCCATTTCTCTATCTTCAGCCGAGGCAGAGTATAGAGGGGTAGTTAACATAACCATTCAGGCTATGTGGCTACAACATTTTCTCACTGAGTTGGGCATTCAGTTTCATAGGTTGATTGTCATCTGGTGTGACAACCAGAGCACTCTAAAGTTCTGCAGAGATCTAGTTCAGAGGAAGTGGACGAAGCACATCGATATCCACATGCACTACATCCGGGACTTAGTACACGAGGGGATCATTGACCTACAGTTCTGTCCTTCAGCAGAACAAACAACATACATCTTCACCAAGACCTTCATTGAGAAAAAGTTCCATTCTCTACGAAGTAGTCTTGGAGTGAAGGACACATTTGCCTAGCAACTGTATTTCTTCTTTTTACATACATTGTACCTTGAGGGGGGGTTTTTCCCATGAGTTTCCCCCTCTTTCCTCACTTTATTTTCAGTGTATATTTTTTATTTGGGTACCTAACATGACCTCATTGCCGGGACCCATTCTTTATTTTCACCATAGTAATGTTGAGGGGGGGTGTTGGAGTTACTTCACACACACCTATGATTTCTTTTTCCTAATATTTTTCCTTGTTTGTTAGTCATAATTAGTCATTATCCAGTCTTCTATATTTTAGGGGAGAATATTCCACCTGGAGAATATTCTCTTCAGTTGACACTTCAATTTGACTAGTTGAGTTGAGTCTAGATGTTGCATTGGTTTTGTCACCATGCAACATTGGTATCATCACCATGATAATTATCACTTTCCTTGGGATCATCACCGGATTGGTGCATTACCCTTGATTCCTTGATCTACTCCTCACTACACTCTCTTCAGTCAGTTAACTTAAGATTGGTTGACTAGTTAACTCAGTTAGGTGGCAGTTCACTCTCGTTACTGCCTGAGAGACTAGACTAGGTGGAAGTTCACTCCCGTAACTGCTGGTGTGTGTCCAAATCAATCTATACCACCACTATGGTGCATTGGTTCTCCTCTAGTGCACATTGATTGAGTCATAAAAAGTATATCTTGTGTAAATTATTCATTATTTATTATGGTTAATGAGAATTATTCCATTCTTTCTCTCCTTCTTCTTCTTTCTTAATTTCTCTCTGCAAATGTGTGTAGTATTTTCTATCTATATCTATTTTGTGTAGGTTCAACACATTTACAGTGYTGGGGGTTAACTCAATACCCACTAACCTAAACAACTCCTGCCAAAATATGCTCATAAATTTGTTGTCCCTGTCACTCACCTTCATTTTGGGTAATCCATGCAACCTGAAAAACCTCCCTAAAAAACAGATCTACCACCTGAGATGCACTTAAGACCATTGAGATGGAGAAAAAGTGAGCAAATTTAGTCAAACGATCAACTACCACAAATATGCAATCCTTCCCCTCTGGCTTGGGGAGACCTGTAATGAAATCCATAAAAACACTCTCCCACTTGTGCTCTGGAATGGGGAGATGTTGTAATAGACCTATTGGGTGAATGTGTTCATCTTTGTTCTGTTTTAAAGTAGTACACTCCCTGATGTGGCACATGAGATATCCCTTGGGACCCTTCCAAGTGAACCTTTCCCTTATCTTCCTATATGCTTTTAAAAATCCATGAYGCCTTACTAATGACGAGTCATGAAATGATTTAAGCACCCTTTTTTTGAATAAGGATTCTGTAACTAGATAGATCCTCCCCTTGTAATAAATGATTTCATCAATAATCCCATACCTGTCATCATGTAGCTGTCCATTCATCAATTCACATGCAATTTTTTTTTTAGAGTATTCCACCAATATATGAGACTTCCAATCAACTRATATCTCTGACATGGAGTATGTTGAGGGTCTTCTAGAAAAAGCATCTGCTACAACATTGTTCTTCCCCTTGATATATTATATGTCAAATTTATAATCCTGAACCTTTCTCACCCACTTTTGTTGTCTTTCATTAAGGTCCTTCTGCTCAAGAAAGTACTTGAGGCTATTATGGTCTATTCTAACCAAAAATTTCTCTCCAACTAGATATTGCCTGAATTTGGCCAAGGCATGCATTGTGGATAGAATTTATTTATCACAAATGGTATACAAAAACTCAAACCCCCTCAATTTGCATCTATAATAGGCAATGTGAAGCCTATTTTGCATGAGAACAACTCCAACACCGTCATCTGATGTGTCACACTCCAAGATGAAAGGATGAGAAAAATCAGGAAAGGATAATACATGACAAGTGCTCATCACCTTCTTCATTGTGTCAAATGTTGATTGTGCCTCAATACTCCACTTAAATTCCCCTTTCCTAGTCAAATCAGTTAGGGGTGCACAA
>JASDQU010750641.1:0-14271 GCA_032191745.1 Picea mariana
AAATTATCACCAAATTACTATGGCCCTTATAAGGCGTTGCAAAAGATTGGTACTATGGCATACAAATTAGAGCTGCCTGCATCTTCACGAGTACACCCAGTTTTCCATGTTTCATGCTTAAAGAAGGTTATAGGTGACAAGATCCCAGTTCAAACTATATTTTGAGAACTTGACAAGGAAGGAAAAATCATATTGGATCTTGAAGCCATCACTGTCACAAGAATTCGCCAGCTAAGGAATAGATCCATTTCAAAGTATCTCATTAAATGGAGGAAACTACCAACTAAAGATTCCACCTGGGAAGATGAATCTCTTATACAAAAGCATCCAGAGTTACTCAAGCATTGTGGACAACACTTGTCTCAAGTGGAGGGGCATGTTAAGCCCTAAATAGTGGCTCATTACCCCTTAATTGGGGCATATTATGTTAGTAATGTTATTTTATTTATGTCGGCTTTAGGCCATTAGTTGTAATTATACCTCCTAGTCTCCTATATATACCAAGGAGACATTTTCACTTTGAATCATCTTATAATTGTACATTTATGTGGGAATAAGGAGGTTTCCCTCTCGAAGAGGCTTATTATCTGAATTTATCTCTTTTTCAAGGCGTTGAGTACTTATTCTAAGGTTTTTCTATGCTATATTGATATTTGGTTCTTAACAATATCATTTTTCTCTAAGCATCCATATGTTCCTTGCATTTGGAACTAGTATGTCTGTGACACCCGATCCTCCTTTTTAACGTAGCATTCTTTTATTCTTTTTCAAGCTTTCCAAAATTATTGAAAAAGACAAAAAAAAATCAAATATACCTCAAAAAGAGGAAGGGAAAAGTATTTTCTTTTTGTTGGCATCCCAATGAGTCACCCTTGGACAAAGCACTTCCTTCTGTTTGTTCGTCAAGATTTTGGATTTAACATGACCTTAGGAAGTTGTTCTCTCTACATAGAGTTGTGTCCTCCTCTATTTGGTTATTCTTCCAAACATTTGGAGAGTTTGCGTTGCCTCTTGCATCATGGACTTATGTCAAATACCATGTTGCCTGAGTCTCATATTTTGTCGTGTTATTGTCCAAGGGAATTTTTTACCAAGCTTGAGTCAGCCCCTCTACAGTTTGTCTCTTGCCTTCATGCCTGACCATCCCAAAAATCCAATCAAGTATTTGTTCGAAATCAATGAAGCCCTCAGCCTGATCATCAAGATCCTCTAGTATGTTCCTAGAAACTCGTTGAAGACCTATGGGCAGTGAAGTCGTACACTCATATTACACTCCTACCTAAGTTGTGAAGATTTTGGAGTTGTTGCTTGAGATATGAAGGCCTCATCTCCAGCCATCAGGCCTTATTATCTTATGGAAGATGGATACTATACATGTATATCTTTTTTGTTTCGAGATGTAGATCTGTTGTGTATTGCTTGCAACTACACTTTATATAGTTATATGACATGGATCTGCAGTGTATTTTATTGGAATCCATGATTTTATTTCATCCCGAGCATGGGTATGCCCACCTCGATGAGATAATTGTTATTTTGCAGATGGCACCTCCTGAACTCTAGTCCCTTGGCTCACTTGTTCCATATGTTGGTGAAAATTGATAATGTATTTCAGCCATCATATGCTCTTCTGACCTCACACATTAGGGGGCATCTGTTATAACCCTAATTTTCACTAGACATGCTTACCTGGCAACAGGCCATCGTATTTTCCATTTTTTCCAAGCCACTACTGAACATCTTCTTAAAAACACCTTTTTTGAAGGCATATGTGCCCTGCTCCACTACTGCACGTGTGTATACACTAGCTGACCCAATACAGCCCGCATGTACCTACAAAATCATGAAAAATAGAAAGTTGTAGATGGAATACAAATTTCTGGGTAGGTTTCCTAAAACTGTTTGACCTCCTACATCTGGTCATTCAAACAAATACCTAGCCCTTTTCAGCCTATAAAAGAAGGGGTAGGGGTCCCATTTGGAGGAGGAAAATAATAGTAAAGAAACTCTACCCAATTTGACATTCCCCTTGCCCCAACCTTTTGCAACCATTGTGTGAGAATTGAAGAGGAGAAGCATATGTGGAAGCGGTTGGTGCACAGTTGAAGAAGAGCCCAGGACCAAATTCAAGGAGCAGTTGTTACACATGAAATTTGCACACCTAGGTACCTTGCCCTAAGTGTCATAAAGTGTCGTATAAGTGTCGCATACACCTTGACACCATGGAATAACCTATGTCACAATCCCTAGTCAATGTGGAGGAGGGATATATTACATGAAGGGAGAAATACCAAGTACACATGAATTATTATTAATATTCATGGAAAAGAAATTGATTAAGTGAGAAAATCAAGTGCACATGAATTATTATTAATATTCATGAAAAAGAAAGTAATTAAGTGTGAGGATCCATATTACATTTGGTTTCCTATTTTTTAGGGAAGGTGGAGGATCTCATGGATGGTTGAAATATTTCCTCCTTGAAATCCTTAAGAGATATTTCCTCCCCAAAATACTTAAGAGATATTTTCTCCCCAAATATCTTAGAGATCCCTTTCTTAGTGGATCTGATGAGAGATCTTCTCCATGGTGGTTAAACCTCCAAATCCTATATAATGAGGGGTTTCCATGGAGGAGAGGGAATGGAGATTGAGAATTATAACAAACTTATGATCTCATGAGTGGTATGTCATTTGGAGCATCAACATTCTACATGTGGACTGTTTAAGCAAGGGTTGGACAAGGGGAACTTGATGAAGCTGTTGCACTCACATCTATGGTTGTAAGTTTTCTTCATTGTTGTTCTCATTAATATAATATGCTTGGCCTGTTTCTTTCAATTCTATGTTTGATCTCACATGAATTCGTCTCTAATAGATAGATCTATTTCGAACTAATCTTAGTAGAGTAGGAAGTTGGTTGTACCTTTGTTTGTCTACAGGGCTTATCGAGGAGAGTAAGATTGGAGCTCAAATCGGACCGTGTAGGGACAAACACCAGTAAAAGGTACTTCTTTTCTCCTTCCTCCTTACACATTAGTTTATCTAGATCTAAAAGGAAGTCAGTGTCCATGATAAGCATGTTTTGTCTTAAGAGTTAAGAGTCTAGCTCTCAAGAGGAGATCTACCTATTCGCAGGGAGATTTTCCTTCAACAGAAATTGGCGACTCCACTGGGGATCAATTGAAACTTTTTAGTTTTGGTTTTCCTCATAGACATTTTCTTGTGCTTTGTTCTCATTAGACCTTTTTCACCCCTTATGTTTGATTTCATACATTGATTAAATCCTTATTCCATCACACATACTCTGAATGCCAAAGTCTGACTGAAATTTTGGGTTTTTGGACAATTTTGTGAGCTGTGGAAGCCTAGCGCTCCCCTACCTTGCTATCAGAGCGTTGGCACTCCCCCTTGGTCTTAGATAGAGTGTTATAGCGCTATGGTGCCCCTTACACCAGAGTGCCAACCTCCCTTTGCAAAAAAATCCTTTCAAGAATTGTCTTTTCTGAAGACTAGTCTCTATTTTTTCACTTGCTGAGATTCTTTGTGACTCAATGCTTCTTCCTATTGACCTTTGACATCCTTCCTCCTAAGAAGTAAGCACTTTTTTGTTCATATTTTGAGGCCTTCTTCTTTATTTTGAGTTTTTCTACTGTTGAGAACTTGGAATCAATCCACTTCTTTCTTCTCTCTTATTCGACTGAGTGGGAACTCTGGTGAAGGGCATCAGAAATCTATGAATCATCTCATTTGGTTCTTCAAGGTCATTGTTCTTAAACATCTCTCTTTTGTGTGAATTGTTTGGTTTTCTTTGTTATCTTTTGTTTTCTTTTACTTCTTGTTTCGATCATAGCAAGAGGGTGTGTTGTTTATGCAAAATTTGCTTATGCTTGTTTGAATTTCCTTGATCTGAAAGGATAGATGGTAGGAGAATTTTTTGCATTGAATTAATCAGCATTCGCATACAAACGACAAAGATACATCTTAGTGATTGGTTTTCATATTAGAAGGCATTTCTAAAATGCTTCAGCATTACATTGAATTTGATTGAGAACAAGTTGATTGAGGACATTCCATATTAGTGTTTGATAGTGAAAACAACTCTTTCTCCTTCTCTTAAATAGGCGTTCATTGAAAAGAAATGATCGCTTATCATCTTTTATGAATTTTTTTGGGAATTGAGTCATCATTCCATCAGTTTCACTTTCATACACCCTTTGAGTAAAGAACAGTTGTAAAACAAACGCTAATTAAAAAATATCTAGAACATTTTTGTTTTTAGGATCTTCTACCAACAATAGACTAGGGTTATCACTTTGGATTAGGCTATGAGTACAACTCTCCAAAGTTTTCAAAACAAACATTAGCATCCTGAGCTAGGGAGAGTCAAATCCAATTGTTGTATTGGTTTTCTGGGATCCCCCTCTCACACAGGGGTTACACACGAGGTCGCATTCAAGTGAATTACAGAGATTATCCCTATGTGGTTCAACTGTTTGTAGTGGTCGGATCGTATATTGGGGGTCACTTGAGGGTATACCCACGATTATGTGTGGGAGCCTCTTGGGTTGATTTCAGACTTATTATCCTGCCCATACATTTCAGATCAGACTGTCGACTGTACCCGCCCAGGGAATCACTGCGAATTGGTGTCTTTAGTTGCCATAATATTTAGGTACTTACACAAGGTGACAGTAAAGGGAAGTCTCACTGTACCTGGAACAGACATTGGTCAAACTCACTCGGGCTCCTTGGAGGGTAAATCCACAATTACTGCGTGGAGGCTTGCACCAAGGTGAAAGTCTGTTAAGCAGGTTGCCATTGTAACTGTTCCACCATATCCTAGCCCCTTCTTGACTTGATTACATGATGTTGAATTTCATCACCAACTAGTATGATCATCGAGAGAATTTTTGTCTGCTTGGTTGATTCCTAGATTTTATTAGCGTATGTTGTTTCTTTTTGCTAGTTGGCCCTAGTTTTTCAGTGTGTTTTGTTATTCTCCACAATTGAGCCTGTAGATGATAAATGTCTTCATCGATCACATAGTATGCAAGGGCTTCCTCTGGAAGGCTATCAACCCTTACCTCCTAACCCTCCAGAAGACAACTACCGTAGAGAGATAGAAAATCAATCCGACGCTGGAAGTGTTATTTCTCCTCCGTTAGATAACTCAGAAGGCGCTTTGGTTATGGTTGAAAACCCCACTACATCTGTGTCAGTAACCCCTCTCAAACCAATTTTGGTTCGTCTAGACTCCCTTGGGAACATCATAGACGAAGAGGTCCCACAATTACCGGAGAGGATTTTTACCGAAACATATATGGGATCCACCAAACCAATCCTTGGTGATGAGTATAGGACTCCTATTCATCCTAGCACCGCAGTAGATACCAATCCCACACCTACTTGTTCTTTATGGAGGACTTCATCAGGACGCGAACTCTATGAACATTTCGAATCCTTTCGACAGCCCTTTCATCCTCATGACCCTCCTAGTGAAACAAGACCATCCAGTCAAACCATGAATCACCCAGTCAATCAGGTTATTAACCCTACTGTTACACTAGCACAAGTCCATCCTAATGTTGGACTCATCACCTCTACTCATCTCCATGGCACTTCAATCTCTACCCCCATTTCTACAAGCTTTTACTCTACAGCTCCACATGTTCCACAGGATCCTGCTGGGACATCTTCTCACCCGAGAATGCAGACCCCTGCTGGCCAAACACAATTGGCTGGAGGGAAACCACCATATAATGAACCTCTCCCTCCTGGAGGACTACCTTCCCATGGTGGGCCTACCCCTCCTAGGGGATAGCCTCCTTTTTATGCTCCTCCTGGAGGGCACCCTCTGTTTGCCAATCATACCCCAGTTGTAAATCCACTGCTAGCAGGGGGGCAACCTTCATTTACTAGAAACCCTTCACAATCCTGGGGAGTATCTTCAGGAGGCACTTTCATTCAACCCCACATTGGGGGGCACTCATCTCATAATCCACTAGGAGGAGTATCGCATCCTGTTCCTTCCGAAACATCTTACGGACAACCTTATCCGGGCGGCATCCCAAACACCACCTAGATTTCTCCGAGACCACAATATTATCCTCCTCATGGATCTAATGTGTATCCACCTCTGGTATCTACTCCTTACCATTCTCAAGGGTAGAATGTTTATCCTCCTCATGGGTAAGCAAATCACCCAACCTACAATGCTCAGAACCCACCGGGTTATGCAAATGTTTCTTATCCACCATCGAATCCTGCTTATCCTGACCAGCAAAAACCGTATATAGGAGGACCTACTGGTTACAACTATCCACCTAACCTAGTTTATGTTCCTACTGGTGTTCTTATGCCACACCAGAATCATCCGCAAATTAACTGCCAGCTACCTTTTCTTACGACTTTGGATCTCCCAGACTTGTCTCAGTTAACTAATGATCCTATTTTTCATTCACCGGTTTGGCCAGTCATTCCAGCTACACTTCCTTCTGATATTCTGAAATTTGATGGAAAATATAGCAAAGATCCAAACAACCATGTGATGACTTTCCATTTGTGGTGTTCATCAAACTCCCTCATGGATGATTCTGTATGTTTACGTATTTTCCAGTAAACACTTACTGGCTCAGCAGCAAAGTGGTATATTGAACTACCACGTGCTTCTTTTCATGATTTCAATTCCCTTGCCATGTCTTTCCTCATGCACTTTCAACTACCTATTCACTATGAGACGGGTACTGAACTCTTGACCTCCCTTCGTCAAACTAACTCTGTTCATATTTCTGACCATATTCATGAGTGGAGGTGATGATGAAGGATGATCAAGGCAATCATTCCTGACATATTACTGGTGGAATGGTTTACTAAATCACTTTTACCCCCGATCGCTCGCAATGTTGCTATGGGTGGCACGGTCATAGAGGAACAAGCCATTGCTCAGGCTCAGTACTTAGATTTGGCTTATTCACAATCTGGTACTTTGTATGATTTGCTTCCGAATGTTGCTCGTGCTAATACCGATCCATCTAAGTCGCCATCATCATCTCATGTAGATGGCGTTATCGGTTCCGTCAACACTCAATCTACTTCCCAATCACTCACACTCTCCTCTACCTTCCCCCAAACTCAGATCTCTGAGGTGAATGCAGTTCAATCTGCACCTTCACAACAATCCAGAGGTAAGAAGAAGACAAAGAATAAATCAAAAAATAACAATGAACAACCAAAAAATCAAGCTCAAACACCTACTAGCAAAAAGCACCAATGGAAACTGAAATTCCCATGTATCATTTGTGGTGACGATCACTACACTCGAAACTGTCCACTTCGCAATGAAGTGGCCAAAATTTTCCAAGGAAAGTCACAACCTGTTGTGCTTACTCAGCCTTTTCCACAGCAGCAATCCATGGTTGCTCAAACCCCCTCTTCTGGGGGTAGTTATATCCATCCCAATGATGAAGCCTCATCGAGTGCACATATTTATATGTTTAATGGGATTAATTTGACCACTCGCTCTAAGACATCCGACACACCAGGTAAATCTAACAAAGGAAAAGACATTAACGGTACCGGTACTTTACCGGATCCATCATCGTCCTCTGTTAGTCTTCCATCAGTTAATCCTCCGTCTATACCACTTCAGATTGAGAAACTTACGTTTGACTCTATCTTACTCCCTCCTAAGAGCACTATCCGCAAAGCTACCTTTAATCCTAGTTCACGTGCCGCCCAGAACTACAACATTGTTGAATATTTGGATTAAGCACTGTGTGCTATGTCTACGTTATAAGTTCTACATCATTTCCCCAGTCAATGTAGAATGATCTTAGACACTCTTGGCGCTGTTGATCTTGAATCTTCCAACCATATCATGTTTAACCTGGACAATTATGCGTCTCAACTCTCCCACCAACTTTCTTTCCAAGTTGATGTTGTTGTCCATAATCAACAAATCCATCGAACTATTCTGGATGAGTAAGCCTCAACTTGTGTCATGTCTTTAGCATGTTGGAAAGGTTTAAAATCACCCGCACTTAAAAAATCCCCAATGATGTTACGCACCTTCAATAGGTGAGGTTTTCATCCCCATGGGCTTTTACAGTCCTTGCCCATCCAATTGGGTGGAAAAACTGTTACCGTTGATGTCGAGGTGGTCGATGCTCCCCTTGATTACAACTTGTTACTTGGAAGAAGTTGGTTTTATGCTATGACTGTCGTTTCCTTGTCAGTCTTTCGATGTGTACAATTTCCTCATCAGGGCAAAATTGTCATTGTTGATCAGTTGGATTTCTGCACAACCGATGCTCGCGCTCCCACTACCAACAATATTCCTTTCTTGGGAGACCACAAGATCATGTATGAAAGCATTGGTGTTGNCCTTCCCTACACCACTTCCACTGACTGCACATCATATTTCCACCATCGATATGATTTCAACCGTGGCTTATCAATATTTGGAATCATCTAACCCTTGGATTGTACCTCGTCTGTTGGAATTTGATGCACTAGGTGACACCGTGCCACTTAGTCCAGTTGAAACATCATATGTTTCTACCCCATCCGCTTCTCCCTCGTCGGATGACCAACATCTATTGGCACCTGACGTTTCCTCGATGCAATCACAGTTGAGTTCCTTGTCGTCTACGATCGATTACATTTCCCCCAATTTTCCCTCAGATGAATATATGCCGGAAATGATTCTCATTGACAAGTTACCTCGGGATAATAACCATCATCGATCCTCTTTTCTTCTCCCTCGTGAAGAAATTCGGGCAGATATACAGCCTATCTCCCCTCTTGATGTTGATTTTTCATCATCTCCCATGATTTCAACTTCCGATGATTTGGATCCGGTAGTGGACATGGTGATTTCTTCGGTAGGATTATTGGAGCCTGATCTCCTTACTCTTGTCACGACCCTCAACATGTGTTCCTTCCCGAGTGATTATCTTCCATCCAGTGAAGATCTCCTCGAGGCCATGATCGAGTTTTGTCCCTTGACATGGTACCCTTCCAGAGCATTATTCTCTTGGAATCCATGATCAAGATGAAGCCATGGGCATAGTTTCTCTTCTCTGTGGCAAGCTCGTTAAAAAATGAAACAAAGGTCACGAGCACGGTTTCCCTTCTCTGTGGCAAGCTTGTTAAAAAATGAAACAAAGGCTCTGAGCATAGTTCTTTTCCTATGTCAACCTCATTAAAAAATGAAACAATCATCTCTCTTGAACCTTATTTTCATCCACCCTTCTCCTTTTTGTCATCTGGTAGAGAAATTGGTGACAACCTCACAGTCAATGAATGAATTGAAGCTTGGGGGGCATGTCTCTAGCCTTTGATGATCACTCTGGAGTTAAGCCACTAGTTTTTCAAGCTGGGGGCATACCAAGATTAGTCTTTGTTCTTTCTCCTGCTTGAAAATACATGAGAATGCATCTGGGTAAACTTTTATCTCTTTTTAGGACCTGTATGGATACACAAAAAAGGAACCCCCTAGAGTCTTCTTTAAGCTCTTTTCAAACTCTCTAAACATGAAAATATTGTTGAGTGATCTTGCTTCCTTTCCCACTCGTTAAAAGGTTTGAAAGGGCATCTTTTGAGTGATAATTTATCTCTTTTTCAACCTTGTGAGACTAACATTACGAAAAAGGACAACATTGGAGTCACCTTTAAGTTCTTTTCAGACTCTCTAAACATGAAAATATTACTGAGTGACCTTGTTCTCTTCACGCTCGTTAAAGTACTTGAAGAAAACATCTGTTGAGTGATAGTTTATTTCTTTTTTGGTCTCATCAAACTGCTTTATGAAAAAGGAACTGAGAGAGTTCTCTTTTAAGTGTTTTTCTAGACTCTATAATCATGAAAAACCTTCGAGTTTTCTATCTTTGGACTCATTAAACAAACATCGACAGGCCCATAAGGGACCAAACCCTTAGTTCTTCCAGTTCATTAAACAAAGGAAGAGGAACTTACCGAAGGTGAGTTTTATCGAGCATGGGTTACCCTCCTCGAGATCGTTAAATTAAAAAGAGGTACTCGTCTATCTGGATGGGGGAAAAATTTGAAAGAAGCAAGCCAAGCAGTTTTTTGAGAACATTACCAAGTAACTCTTAGATTCGCCCTTGAACATAACACTTTGTCTTTGCACACATATTAATCCACTGAACCTCTGCACTAAACCAATCCTATGAGTTTTTCTTACTCC
The DNA here is from genome assembly GCA_032191745.1 of Picea mariana. Classification (NCBI taxonomy): domain Eukaryota; kingdom Viridiplantae; phylum Streptophyta; class Pinopsida; order Pinales; family Pinaceae; genus Picea; species Picea mariana. The sequence continues at coordinate 10,210 of JASDQU010750641.1, forward strand.
TTTGGGTCACCCGACGAAAGTCACAGTATCCATTGCATCATCGTGTTTTGGTCCATGTCATGTTTCTGCTATTGTGCCTCAGTGTTCAAGGGAAGTATCTGCCTCGAGATTCAACCATCACAAATATCTTGTCTCAATACCCATGTTAGTCCATGTTCATTTGATCTACCAATTACATATATGTGTCTATTTCGTGTCGTTGATGGGGGATACATTAATGCCCTCCTTCAACGAGTCTATTCTTGTCGACTTCAACACGTTATCCAAGAACTAGACTTAGAAACCAGTTAGTACTTTGGGACCTGCATGCCTCAATGGCATTCCTCCTCACGTTCGACAGTGGGTTTACATCATTGACCTCTGATCAGATGATTCCACGGATGTTCGACTTCAACTCATCCATTCACATTCGTTGGAATGTACTAGAGTACCTCGGGAATCATTGACATTAATGGTGATCTCACTCGTGCTTGTTAACGGTTTACATCATTGGTCAGTAATCAAGTGGTTTATGTCATGTTCGACATTAGGACATCTATTCACATGGTTATATTTGTACTACATCGGGATCGGTAAGAATACCCTAGATTGAGTGATCACTTTGATATGTACTTTTCCCAGGTTGCGAAGGAGTTTCTTTTGAACAATGACACATATACTATCACATAGATCCACTTTGTATTGGTTGTGGCTATGTCTTGTCATCTCATAGATTCACTGTGTATTCTTCGTGGCTACAATCAGTTCAGGTCATCGGAGTATAGATCCACATTGTATATTCAATGGCTATACCTTTTTATCAATATAATTATGGATCCGTAGTGTATTTTATGGCAGCCATATCTTGCAAGTCTTGATCACCCAAGCATAGGTATTCCTGCCTTGGGTTTGAAGCATGTCATAATATTTGTTGGATGTTTGTGTGCATCTTCTATTAGGTTCTCTGAGTCCACACTCTTTCTTTAGAAGATTTGTAAAGTGTTTCGGCCATCATTCTCTCTTCTGACCTCACACTTTAGGGGGCATTCTGTTACACATGAAATTTTCACACCTAGGTACCTCGCCCTAAGTGTTGTAAAGTGTCTTATAAGTGTCGCATACACCTTGACACCATGGAATAACCTATGTCACAATCCCTAGTCAATGTGGAGGAGGGATATATTACATGAAGGCAGAAATACCAAGTACACATGAATTATTATTAATATTCATGGAAAAGAAATTGATTAAGTGAGAAAATCAAGTGCACATGAATTATTATTAATATTCATGAAAAATAAAGTAATTAAGTGTGAGGATCCACCTCACATTTGGTTTCCTATTTTTAAGGGAAGGTGGAGGATCTCATGGATGGTTTAAATATTTCCTCCTTAAAATCCTTAAGAGATATTTCCTCCCCAAAATCCTTAAGAGATATTTTCTCCCCAAATATCTTAGAGATCGCTTTCTTAGTGGATCTGATGAGAGATCTTCTCCATGGTGGTTAAACCTCCAAATCCTATATAATGAGGGGTTTCCATGGAGGAGAGGGAATGGAGATTGAGAATTATACCAAACTTATGATCTCATGAGTGGTATGTCATTTGGAGCATCAGCATTCTGCGTGTGGACTATTTAAGCAAGGGTTGGACAAGGGGAACTTGATGAAGCTGCTGCACTCACATCTATGGTTGTAAGTTTTCTTCATTGTTGTTCTCATTAATATAATATGCTTGGCCTGTTTCTTTCAATTCTGTGTTTGATCTCACATGAATTCGTCTCTAATAGATATATCTATTTCAAACTAATCTTAGTAGAGTAGGAAGATGGTTGTACCTTTGTTTGTCTACAGGGCTTATCGAGGAGCGTAAGATTGGAGCTCAACTCGGACCATATAGGGACAAACATCGGTAAAAGGTACTTATTTTCTCCTTCCTCCTCACACATTAGTTTATCTAGATCTAAAAGGAATTCAGTGTCCACGATAAGCATCTTCTATCTTAAGAGTTAAGAGTCTAGCTCTCAAGAGGAGATCTACCTGTCCGCAAGGAGATTTTCCTTCAACAGCAGTAGCCGATCTCACCATTGTAACTGACTTTTGTGAGGTTAATAGAAAGAATTACTTTTCCCGTCCCGCCATATGAGGTGTTCAATATTCAATTTGGTTTATATTTTTGGAAGCTCTAACCCACTAATTCATATATGAGATGCATGTTTGTAGTTCTTTGTTTGTCTATTCATGAATATAGGTTAGCTTTGGGAGGATTCTTGCAATCAAGGAGCAACTGAACGCAAAAGGATCAACACTGAGCAAGGAATTCAAGGTAGAGTTACTGGATCCTTTTATCCTTATGTTTTATGCATGAATGTGGGGTCTATGTCGCCATAATAGTAAAAAGTAGGAGACTTTCGAAGGTCATTTTCTGCATGCATTACTAAGCCCTTAGTGCTAGTCCGTAGGGGGATTTCCCACCCACAATAGTATGACTTTTAAAGTTGTTTATGTTCCTCTTGTTAGCTCTACAATTCATAGCTTTATGTCCAAAATTATTACATGCATGACATAAACCAAAAAATATAGTTTGATACCTAGGAGTTGAAGATCTTATGAAAGGATTTGCTCTTTTGAATCCTTCTTCTTCCTGAGGCATATTTGTTCGTTGTTGATTATGAAATCTGAATCTTCTCGGTGGAGGAGTGTCCCTATAATATTCCTTGTAGATCTTCCTATCCCCTTTGATTGTTTATGCATAGCTTTTTGGATATGTTTCTTTCTCTGTTGTTTTGGAGCTTCGTCACTTTTTTGTTTGATTGTATCCAAGTTCGGACTTGTCATGATGAGGTTTTTGACTGTTGATAATGTCATCCAAAATTTTTGAGTTGTTCTGCATATTTTTCTTTTGAAGATCCTTTATTAATGTGACAATCTTTGCTTCCAAATTTCCAATGATCTTGTCTCTTTCTTCTAGTTGTTCTTTGAGTGCTTCTTCAACTCTTTTATCTTCTTCTATTTGAACCTTCAAATTTGTGATCATTTGTTCTAGTTCCTGAGTGTCTTCTTTCTTGTCTAGTTCCACTTGTAGCTTCTTGTTTTTCTTCTTTTCTCTTCTTATAACTTCTATGGCACACACAATTCTTCTTGGTAGTCAACTTCTTCCTCTTCATACTCTTCTTCGGCCTCTTCATATTCTTCTTTGGTGTCTTCTTTGTCAAATTCTTATACTACCATGAATAGAACTCTATTTGTCTCACTATCACTAACTTCATCTTCATCTGATGATGAGATGTCTTCTTTGGTGCATAAGCTTTTCTTAAAAACTTCATTTGTGGTTATTTTGCATTTATATGTTTGTTTTCTATTTGAGTAATCTTCATCATTCCTATTCTTTTTATTATGAGTAAATTTGTTAGCAAAATGACCAATACCATCACAATTAAAACAAATCAAAGGAAAATTACCTTTACATCTATTGTTGGTTCCCTTGTTCAATCTTCTGACAAAGTTGGCCATTTCTTCATCATCTTTCGAGATGTCACTATTGTTGCTATGTTCTTTTTCCTTTTGCTTTTCCTTTTGATATGACCTTTTGGATTTTTTGAAAGATCCTTCTTTTATATCTAGATTTTCCTGTTCAGTTTTCATTTCGTATGCTGTGGAGATTCTATGTAGTTCGTCCATGCTTATTGAGTCTAGATCTGCTCTTTCTTCTAGTGTTGATATCTTAGGATCAAATCTCATAGGGAGAGATCTTACCTTTTGAACAATTACAAATTCTTTAATTTCTTCTCTCAATCCTATGATTGCATTTATTTTTTTATCAACTCATAAGAAGTAAGCTACAATATCCTCATCTTCATTCATCTTTAGTTGTTCAAATTGACCTCTGTAAGTTTGAAGCTTTGTTGCTTTGAATTTTGAATCTCCTTCATAAATATTTTGAAGCTTGTCCCAAAGTTCTTTGGCTAATGAACATTTACCAACCTTTTCTCTTACCGGATTAGGTAATCCTTCCCAGATGAAATCCATTGCTATTTTTTTATTCTTCTTCAATTCCTTCTTGGCTACAGTATTTTATCTTTTTG
>JASDQU010750641.1:25131-37138 GCA_032191745.1 Picea mariana
AAGGGTGATCAAATCGAAGGAAACTCAGAACAATATCGTCTCAACTCGGAAACCAGGCCGGGCATGCACGAACGAGCGAGGCCTTGTATAAACTTCAAACAGTGAGTTGCAAATAAAGGGTGAGTAGGTGGAAGACTCACATGAGAAAGTTGCAAAGGTCTATCATAAACATCAGGTTCATCACAGACTGGAGAAGAGTGCATTCGGACGTAAAATCCTTTTACATTCAAACACAGAAGACCAGAGGGCACAACAATGTCACAACAAATCCTTTATCATAACAAGATTGTTAAATCCACGCGAATCCTTCGACTGCGGATTCTCTGGCACAAGATGAAACACAGATGGAAGAAGGAGAACTGTTTGTTATAAACCAAGAAGTCTCAAACACAGATACATGACCCAGAAGCTAGAATGTTCACTGAAACTTTACAGTCGGAAGCTTAGCTCTACCATCGATAGATACAAAAATGGAAAAAATGCCTACATATACTCAAAACAACAATAGCAGCGAAACCAAGAAACTACATTGAAGGCTTTGCGTCTGCATGGCTTCTGACACTCTGCGGCCGCAATCTTTGAATAATTGCGCAACTTATGTCAGACGCGATCGATCTTCTGATAGTTACATCGGTGAATCGACGTGCCTTTAATTCATTGCAGGATGTCCCCATAATGGTGGAGACGATGTCTAACCACCCTCAACTGCTTCAATAACTGCTTCTTGGGATTGGGAACGGCCCATCCAACTCAGCATTTCGGGATAAGGAGGACTTCTCTCATGCTGCCACCTGGAATAACTGAATAGCTTGAGAGATTGGCATGGAGGCTAGCGTGGAGGATGAGCACATGACAAGAATGGTGGTGAAATGGTGGTGCCGGTTGTAAGGACGTGGAAAGAGTGACGAGATGAGAGAAGGATGACGGAGGACGATTCATGGCGGAAGACGTCAGGTGGAAGGACAGGAAGACAGGAGAAATGAATTCGCCTTCGGGTGAGCGGCTGATGTGGAAAAGAACGGGACACATGGCCAACAGCGAGTGGATGATGAGAGGAGAGAGAACCATGTGGACCGAGGAGGGGAGGCGGATGGAGGACACATGGCATCACGGTAACGGTGGAAAGGGGGATTACATGAGGGAAAATGGGCCCACTCCTGGCTAAATACAGGGTAGCTAAGAAGGGTGGGACTACACGAGCACCGTTGATCTGGGCGTCTCGATCGTGGCTATCGAGAAGCTGCATATGGGATTCTGGACCCCCCCCCTCCGTTTAAAGGTAGAACGGCAGGGGGGGTCCGGAATGGTCTTCATCACCGTTGATCCAGGCACGCTGATCTGATCCGTTGGAGAGGTGCACCCCCGATTCCAGACCCCCCCCCACTGCTTAAAGGTAGAAAGGAAAGGGGGGTCCGGAATCCAATGCACGCTGTTGATCCGGGCGCACGAATCTGGACCGCTCGGACTTGCTCGTTGCTTACCATGGTCTTATTATCACCCAAAACTTAGGACAAATGGGTCTTTAACCCCTTCTTTTGCTATATAATCCCCTCTACAGGAAATATCGCTAACATTTGGCTCCATGGGGGATAGAGTCGTCCCTGCGATGCTCTAAGAACTCCTTTGTAGACTTAGTGCCTTTGCTATTGGGNAATATTTTACATGGGGCTAGGTGAAAGCAAACTTCTGCCATAGCCATCCAAGCAGCTTCTTGAATAGAAGCTCCTTCCTTCTGTTAATGATGGATAATAGTTGATGTAACCAGGAGCTCAGAATGGCTACATCCTTTGATTCATGTTTGAGGTTTGCCATGAAGATGAAGGTGGGTAGCTCCAAGGCATGAAGGAAATGCCACTCCATGTATTTGCTAACAGGGTCATAGAATGAGTGGCCAATTCTAGAAAATTGGCGACAGGCAACATTCTCTGCTACACAGTTGTTCACCTGTGGCTGAATAACTATGATAAGCATAGGTTGGTGGTGGACAGCTGATGTAGGCTCATTGTTCTCGGGTGGTGGCTGCTTGCTGACCGGCTCTGGACAGGAAATATTCTGCTCCTCTGGTTCGGTCTCCCCCAGGTCCGATTCGTATTCATCGTAAATAGGGACCATGGGGTGGATCTGTTTGCTGACTGGCTCTGAACCAAGGGCAGACTTCTCCTCTGGTTCTCTTTTCTCTTCTTGGCTCTCCCCAGGGTTAGATCCGTATTCATCATAAATAGGGACCATGGGGTGGATCTGTTCTTCCTCATACTACTCGACGTCTCCTGAAAGACCGAGGTGGATGATTTCCTCATGATAATTTTCTTTAGCAAGCAGAGGATAAGGTTCTGCGACCTGCTCTTGGAAACCCAACATATTGAGCTCAGACTCTGATTCGTAACTGTCATAAGTGGTCTGGCTACTCTGACAAGAAAAAGGTGATGTCGAGCTCTATTTCCCCTCTTCCAGATAATCATCAAAGTCGGGGGGAGATAAAGCTTCTTCAACTTGCAGAAATGGAACTATCCCCCGCTCCTCCATTTCAACCCCGAATGTAAACACATTGTGGGAAATCTCGTGAAGAAAAAGAGAATAGTCCTCTTCCGCAACCATCCTTTCATTGCTCTGATCTGAGACAGCAAGCTCCTCGGGGGAAGATGCCAACTCATCTAATAAATCTTCATCAATCTCTTCAAAAGAGTTGTTCAGAGCGTCTTCCTCAAAGACTGGAAAATCTTCTGCACAGTCTTCATATTTAAACCATTCTAATTGGGCAGAGAGATCTTTCATCTATTTCATCAGCTTACTCAGGGTGCCATCCTCCTCCCTGGGAACTTCATCACTTTCATAACCCTCCTCAGATGCAGATGAATGTGGAAGGGAAAGGACCGAGCTCTAATCCAGTTCATCAGGATCCTCCCCACCGCTTTCGTCAGAAACAACTTTATCTTGTATATAGTTGTGGTATCCCTCACAATAGTTATGAAAGATTAACTTAGGGGGATACAACCTATGACAATAGGTGGTGAAATTTGCATGAAACTCCGAAAGTGAGGAAATGCTAGCAGGGGGTAAAGAATGGTACCATTTACGCGCATCCCCTGCTAACAAGAACATGAACATCTTCAGTAATACGTCCTCATGATGTATCTCCCACTGATGCATGAGTTCATGAAACTCACTAAGGTGCTGAGCAGGGTTGTCCTCTTCACATTTTCAAAATATGGGCAAATAATTGCCCCATTCATCCAGAGAAGGGACAACATTAGGAAAACCAGGAATAGCAGAAAAATTAAAAGGAGCAAACCTGCGAGCAAAGATTTTCTCCATATCGAACCAGTGGAGTCGCCAATCGATTCTTGAATCATGAAGTCACCAGGTGAAAGATGTGTAGCTTCAAATATGCCTGGTCCTTGTTCACCATCAAAGGCCAGATCTTAACGTTGTCGTTACCCCAGGAAGCTTCTCAGACTGAGAAAGCAGCTACTGAAACCTTCTTGAGAAAGCTCCTTAGGGTCGGCTTTCAGGCGTGCCGACAGTAGTCACAGCTGAAACAGTGATGTGGAAACAATGGAGTTGCCACAGTGGAGTCGTCGGGTGCACAACAACAATATTTAAGGGCTCTGATGTCTGATGCACCTTCAGAATCAGAGGCTCAATGTCGTTCTACCCAGGGAAAATCTTCAACTTCGTTCCTGGCAACGGCGCCAGAAATGTCGGAGCCGGAAGTCACTCCTGGATTGCTTGCAGGAGCAGAGCCCGACGCCCATCAGTTTAATGTCATGATTTGTTTAAAAGGGTGATCAAACGGAAGGAAACTTAGAACAGTATCGTCTCAACTCAAAAACCAGGCCGGGCATGCACAAACGAGCGAGGTCTTGTATAAACTTCAAACAGTGAGTTGCAAATAAAGTGTGAGTAGGTGGAAGACTCACATGAGAAAGGTGCAAAGGTCTATCATAAACATCAGGTTCATCACAGACTGGAGAAGAGTGCATTCGGACGTAAAATCCTTTTACATTCAAACACAGAAGACCAGAGGGCACAACAATGTCACAACAAATCCTTTATCATAACAAGATTGTTAAATCCACGCAAATCCTTCGACTGCGGATTCTCTGGCACAAGATGAAACAAATATGGAAGAAGAAGAACTGTTTGTTATAAACCAAGAAGTCTCAAACACATATACATGACCCAGAAGCTAGAATGTTCACTGAAACGTTACAGTCGGAAGCTTATCTCTACCATCGATAGATACAAAAATGGCAAAAATGCCTACATATACTCAAAACAACAACAATAGCGGAACCAAGAAACTTCATTGAAGGCTTTGCGTCTGCATGGCTTCTGACACTCTGTGGCCACAATCTTTGAATAATCGTGCAACTTATGGCAGACGCGATCAATCTTCTGACAGTTACATCGGTGAATCGACGTGCTTTTAATTCATTGCAGGACGTCCCCATAATGGTGGAGACGATGTCTAACCACCCTCAACTGCTTCAATAACTACTTCTTGGGATTGGGAACAACCCAACCAACTCAGCATTGCGGGATAAGGAGGAATTCTCTCGCGCTGCCACCTGGAATAACTGAATAGCTTGAGAGATTGGCATGGAGGCTAGCGTGGAGGATGAGCACACGACAAGAATGGTGGTGGAATGGTGGTGCCAGGTTGTAAGGACGTGGAAAGAGTGACGAGATGAGAGAAGGATGACGGAGGACGATTCATGGTGGAAGACATCAGGTGGAAGGAGAGGAAGACAGGAGAAATGAATTCGCCTTCGGGTGAGTGGCTGATGTGGAAAAGAATGGGACACGTGGCCAACAACGAGTGGATGATGAGAGGAGAGAGAACCATGTGGACCGAGGAGGGGAGGCGGATGGAGGACACATGGTAGCACGGGAAAGGCAGAAAGGGGGATTACATGAGGGAAAATGGGCCCACTCCTGGCCAAAAAATAGGGTAGCTGAGAAGGGCGGGATTACACAAGCACTGTTGATCTGGGCGTCTCGATTGTGGCCGTCGGGAAGCTACATATGGGATTCCGGAACCCCCCCCCCTCCGTTTAAAGGTAGAAAGGAGGGGGGGGTTCTGGAATGGTCTTCATCGTCGTTGATCTGGGCGCGCTGATCTGAGCCATTGGAGAGGTGTGCCCTCGATTCCGGACCCCCCCTCGCTTAAAGGTAGAAAGGAAAGGGGGGTCTGGAATCCAACGCACGTTGTTGATCCGGGCGCGCGAATCTGGACCGCTCAGACTTGCTCGTTGCTTACCATGGGCGCATTATCGCCCAAAACTTAGGACAAATGGGTCTTTAACCCCTTCTTTTTCTATCTAATCCCCTCTATAGGAAATATCGCAAACACCATCAAACAAACTTGGGTCCATTACCCAAATCTGGGGTCTCCAACTTCTCATGGCCATAACTCTCTACCCGTGATGAATTATGTGATGTTCCACATTCCACCGGAAATGAAATGACAAGCATTATCCATCTAGGATATTTTCCTTGACAAAATCACTTTCCTTCATCTCATTATTCCATAATTAAGCATGGGTTCTCTTACTCCACAAAGCGTCTTCCTGTGAGGGCTTTCAGCATAAGGGAACCACTTTGGAGTTCATCCATGTTTACTTCTTATCAACCATGAAAAAACAATAATGAGTCATATTTACATCAAACAATATTGGTTCCATTACCCAAACCTTTGTGCTATGGGGCTTTCTTCAAGGGTTGACATCAATGATAACCAGCCTTAATCAACAATCCTGACACTTGACTTTTTGTTTGTGAGCCTCGTTAGACAAGGCCGCATCATGACGCTGCTCATTGAGCTTCTCGAGGTATAGTAAATGCTCCTGAAGTGGTGAAGTGTCTGGAAATAACTGTACTGCCAAGTTTAGAGACAGGATCTAGCACTCTATGGGTAAGACTTCTTCCATCCCATAAACAAGTTGAGAAGGTGAGAAACCGGTTGCAGTATTAACAGATGTCCAGTAAGCCCATAATGCTGAGTACAACATCAAATGCCAATTTGACTTGGATGAATTGATCATTCACTGTAGAATGGTCTTAAGATATTTATTTACAACTTGCACCTAACCATTCACTTGTGGGTAGTAGGGTGACGAATTTTCTTTCCGCAACCCAAGATTTGACGTTAACTTGGTCATCATTTTTTTCTGAAAGTGACTACCATGGTCAGTGACAATCTCTCTTGGGACATTGAACCTTGCTATTATCTTGTTGAACAAAAAGAGAGTTATTGTCTCCCCGTCATCTTTGAACGTTAGCATAGCTTCAACCCACTTGGTGAAGTAGTCTACTGCTACGATAATATAGTGGTGCCCCCTTGCTGAAGGGGGGTTGCATGTAGTGTAATCAATCCCCCACTTAGTGAAGGGACCAATGGTAATAAAAGGAAACATGGGAGTGGGGTGCGTCCTCATCTTCTGAGAGAAGATCTGACACAGGTGGCACTTCTTGACCAATTCAACACAATCTTTGATTAATGTTGGCCAGAAGTAACCGGCTCATAGAATTTTTTGGGTTGTTGCCAACCCAAACAAATGATCGCCACATGCTCCAGTGTGGCAATTGTTAAGAACAATTTCCACTTATTCATGAGTGATACATTGACGAAGGATGCATTCTACACCTCGACGATACAAAGTGTCCTTAAGTATGAGATAGTTCTTGGCCTGATGGCATATATGATGACGCTCATGACGAGAAGCAGAGGTGGGACACTTCAAATTATGGAGATAGACAAGCACATCTCCATACCAGGGGTCAAAATACACGATCAGAAACATGTCTCCTTTGATAGGTGACTTGTCAGGTATAACATCACCTAATTTGATCAAAAGTTTCGATATGAGTTCTGCGAAGACCAACGACTTTTTGGATTTTTCCGAAACAAAATCCAAGTCAAATTCTTGGAGGATAACTATCCATCTATTGTTCTTTCTACCAATGATGCGTCGTGTCAACACGTATTGAAATGGATTCACAATGAAAATGACGGTATTCTTGCGAAACAAGATGTAATGACAAAACTGTTGGACAGCATGAACTGCTGCCAGCGCAAGTTTTTCAATGTGGGAATAATTGAGTTCCAGTCCAACTAGGCCTTGAATCAAGTAATAAATCATGTATTCAGAGAGAAAATCATCCTCCTGAACCAAGACCATGCCGATGGTCGACTCTGCAACGACCAAGTAAAATAAGAAATATGTATTATAATTTGGTGGCCGAAGTAGAGGGGTTGATGTGGGGGCATGTTTCAACACTACGAAAGAGCATTGAGAAGCTTCATCCCAATGGAAAGGAACATCCTTCAATAAACTCATAAAACCCTTTGTGATCTCAGCATAGTTTTCGTTGAAATGCCATAAAAAGTTCTCTTTTCCTTGTAGAATCGGAAGCTGAGGGATGGTGCATGGGGGGGGGGTGGCAATTGAACTATTGCCTCAACCTTTAGAGGATCGACCATAATCCCAGTTGTTAAAACTACAAAACCTAGAAGATGACCCAATGTGACGCAAAAACTACATTTGTTTGGGTTCAAGCGGATTCAGTAGTAGCAACACTGTTCAAGGATAATTCAAAGGTGTGTAGGATGATCAACTCTCTTGCGAGATCGTGATGCTAAATCATCAAGATAAGCCTCGACTATGTGTTTGAGTTCATGGAAAGCAAAAGACATGGCCCGCTAAAACGTAGCTCCATCATTTTTCAGACCAAAAGGCATCTTTCGATAAGCGAATGCACCCCATAGACAAATGAAAGTGGTTTTGTGTTGGTCTTCGGGCTTGATCTATATCTAATTGTATCCCGAAAATCCATCCATGAAAGAAAAGGCCTCACAACCTGCGCATTCATCGAAAATTTGGTCAATAAATGGCATGGGGAAATTGTCTTTTGGACAAGCCTTGTTTAGATCACGGAAGTCCGTACATACACGAATCATACCCTATTTTTTATTGACTGACACTGGATTCGACACCCATTGAGTCAATTGGACGGGGTAGATGAAACCATCTTTAAGTATTTTCTCTACTTCAGCCTTAATAACTGTTGCTTTCCTAGGATTGACCGGATGAAGATCTGTCGGACCGACTTAACATCAGGATAATTCATGATTTCATGTTCGACGATTCTTGGATCTATGTCTACAATTTCCTCGTAAGACCAGGCAAACACATTGCATAATTCTCTAAATAAATCAGTGTAGATTTGAATCTCATTAGGGGAGAAGTCCACTCTGACGAAGATATTCTCAACGATGCCAGGGGTTCTGGAGATGTCAATAGGTATTTTTTCAGCTATTGTTGCCATATTTCCTTCGGTGTAAACTGTGTGCATTTCCAAAGGATTGATAGGACAAGCTTTATCTCCATTCATAGTCAGAGTGAATTCACCTGCTTCAATTCCTATTAACTCTGGGAGGAATATCTATGATGAAGATAATCCCAGGATCTGTCCAGACTAGTCATTGCCTCAATAATCACCTCGTCTGAGGGCAAGACTAATTCTAAAGAATCTGTATCAGCAAGGGAAACTTGAGCCCAAATAGGCTCGAGCACTGGATCTAAATCTTGTGTGAGAGTTGGGTTGGGGTCAGCGGAAGCTTGCTGAATAATCAAGTATGCAACTTATGCCACGGACAGAGGCATGACCATGCCATGGTGCTTTTTCCCTTCCATCATGGCTAATGGGGAAGGAAGAGTCCATGGATCATTAAAGCACGTTGTGCGAAATGACGAGAGTTGAAATTTTTTAGCTTGAGGCTAGTCGGGGACAACCGACATGAAATGGACATTGTCGGTCGAAGGCGGGTAATTGAAAGTACTCATCAAAGCCGGGCACAGACCAACCCCTACGTTGAAGATATTGGGCTGAGGTTTATCAATCATCAGGATCATGGAGACTCCCGACGAAGGGTCAGGATGAGAGAAGGATAACTGATCAATGGTCACGATCTAGCCCTCGTGTACGAACAATAAGACCCAGAAAACTGTCACGACCACTGCTTGCATAGCATAGGTCAAACTCCTTCCTAACAACATATTATAGTAGAGAGATGCATTGACCACTTCGAATTCAACGCACACAGTTTCCCCCCCCTAACTGCACAGGGAAGGAGGGGATGATCCCATGTGGCTGGAAAGAATGACTGTCGAAAGCCGTAAGAATAGTAGGTGACGGAGACAAAACAGGTTGGTCGATGTCCTTCCAACATGCCAAAGACATCACACATTTCAAGGCACCCTCATCAACCACTATGCGGAAAATGTTCTGAGTAAAAGTTTTTGTGGTGTAAGCCACTACTATCTGAAATGATACGTGGTAAGGAAGATGAGATTTTAAGTCAGTTGTATCCAGCATGATTGTTCCCGGATTACAAGTCTTAACAGATCGTAGGGCAGCTAACAGAGCTTTTCTTTGGGAAGGGAAACTTTGGAGGACTTCCAAAGAAGACATTTCACAAGGGGTTTGTGACAAATCCTCCACCACAGAGTAGTTCTAGGTGGCCCTTGCATTCAGATTGTGAGAATCTTTCTTGAATGCACCTTTTGGGATGCATGTCATTGTTTCTCCCAACGTCTTCTCAATATGGAGAGGAAGAGGTGGGTTTTTGGCTTCTTTTCTCTTCTCAGAGGTGCTTCACATTCCATAATCATGTGCTCTAGTCGATATATAGGCATCACCTTTCATCATATACACATTCGAGGATGAAGGATTACTCAAAGATGGGGGGGGGGGTCTCTAACTACCCTCCTCGATTCTGAAAGAGGCTTGGTTTAGGTTTTTCCCATGTGGAAATGGGTTCATTAACACAACAGGTTGTTGTTGTGCCAATAACTTCTGGGCCTCTGCAAGCCAAGGGCACTGATGTGTCGAGTGGTCCTCCTTGCAAATATTACAAGGATACTTTTACTTTTTATTTTCAGTTTCACCCCCGCCAGCATTATCAGTGGGTTTCTTATCCCCTTTACCCTTATTTTTTTATTTCTTCTTTCCGTCAGGCTTCTGGGTGGCTTTCAGGTTTGTCATTTTCACACTGTGTACATCCGACTTTTGGGTAGGGGGAACAACCAAACTGGTGATCTGGTTGGCCACTATCTATTGTATCAACAATTGTTGTAATTGATTTGACAATGGATCAACGGGCTTTGTTTGTGTTGAACCAATAATTCCATTGGCATGTAGTCCAGACCTCTGTCTAGTCTTGTCAAGTATTGACCTTCGTGCATCCAACAAGATTTCGTAAAGTAAACTAGACTGAGAGTAAATCAAATATAGATGTTGAGCTCTCATTATTGCATGTTCCTCAAAAAACACCCTGGACTTTGCGATGTCTTTGGACAACTGGGGTACCAAAGACTTAAGGAACCACTCTAGCAAAAATGTTGGTGGGACTGGCATTTTTATCAAACTCTTTCGACGTCTCCATTCTTGAATGTGATCCGAGATATGGTCCACTTTTGTCTGTTTGAAGTTGGACAACACTTCAATGCCGGCATCATATCTCACAGGTAATTGGAAATGGTTTAAGAAATCCATTGCCAATTCACCGAAGGAAGAGTATCATGAGTGGTCGATCTTGATGTACCATTTTGCAGCACTCCCTATGAGAGTGCATTGAAACAATAGGAACTGGATGGAGTCGTCTCTCAAAGAGTTGTACGAGCACCATAAGTGGAAGGTAGTCACGTGATCTCTAGGATCTTCATTAGGCTTGGCTTCGAACTTTTGAATGTCGGAAGGAAACTTGGTCGACATAGGAGGCCAACTCGTATTGTGACAAATGGGGTCATTTAATAACCTTGTCAAGTTTGGAAAGTGAAGGGTTTCCAGAAACGGTATTTTGGGTTGTGGATTGTAACCAGGGAAAAAGGAGCCTAGAGTTTGGTTGGCACTAGGTTTCCAGGAAAATTTAGGTTCTGGCCAAGGCTCTGGTAATAAACATGGTCGTGACCAGTGTATAGATTCTACGCTTGTTGAGACATCATCAACTGATTCCTAAAATAGGACGTAAAGGGTTGGGCTTGCGCCCCATTCCAAGGATTTTGGGAAGGGTTTCCCTCTATCGATCTGATGGGCATAGGTGTTGATCCTTGTTTGGGGTTTCACTGGGTATGGAAGGGGTTTCCCTCGATTGACATCCTTGACAAGAGAACTGGTCCCTGCCATAGATTCCAAGGTCCTTGTGAGGAAGGAATTCCTAAGTTTGCTTCCTGTGCAGGAATAGTACCCTGTATAGAATGTGGTTGTCCATAACCAGGGTTGTGGTCAAGATGGCAGCTGGTGAGAAAGCATTGTGACCAAATGTGTCGATTAAATAGAACGATGTCAAACCAATCGGCATGTTATAAGAAGGGAGTGCTTGACTACCTGCTCTAAACAAGTTTACGTTTGGCCCAACAGAGTGTTGATGAACACCATCGAGCAAGGGGGATGAAGGGGGTATATGACCCCCTCCATAAGGGAAAGTGATAAAGGGGGTTGAAGTGCCCACCATAGATCCTTGTAGAGAAGAGCTGGAACTCCCTTCCCCTAGACCTAAATTCTGTAGAGTGGAGGAGGAAAGTACAGTACTCGTACCGAAGTCAAGCATCCCATATGAGAACGGAGGGCCTGCCACACTTTGGGTAAATGGAGCTGTGATCACCACCATAGATGGAATCAAACCACTACTCGAGGTAGAAGCATTCGAGATGATAGTGGCCCAGACTGGCGATGGTTGGTTAGAAGGTGGAACACCCCCTGTAGTGACAGTCGTGGAGGGAATATGAGTATTCCCCAAAGAAGTAGCATTGTTTGGTTCCATTACTTCTTGAGACACTGTGATTGGTTCCTCTAGAATCAAATGTTCTCCTCTCTAAGATGGTTTGGGCACAGTTTCCTGTAACCCGGTTGTCTGAAAAGACCCTTGCTTGTCTAGTTTTCGCCTTAGCGGTGGGGGGGGTTATCAGCTTACCTGAAGATCGGAAGAGCTTCAGGTAAGCTGATA
>JASDQU010750644.1:42325-54878 GCA_032191745.1 Picea mariana
TCCTACTCGTTATGAAAGTGAAGAAGGTTGGAAACTTGTTTATGTTAGAAGAAAGAATCGAGTCAGATCATGCGACAGTTGTATCTGAGAATGACAGTAATTATGTTCGATTGTGGCATCAACAGTTGGGCCATATGAGCGAAAGAGGATTGAAGGTATTATCTGATTGCAAGTTACTTCCTAGTCTAAAGTCTTTAAAGTTAGATTTATGCAAGCACTGTATTTATGGAAAACAGAATAGGCATAAACTTAAAACCGGAAGACACACTAGTGAGGGAATCCTTGACTATATCCATTCTGACATTTGGGGACCATCCCCTACTGTTTCGTATGGAGGATCATCATATTTTTCTTACTTTTATAGTTGATTTCTCTAGGAAGGTGTGGATCTATATGTTGAAAAGAAAGGTTGATGTATTCACTGTTTTCAAGCAGTTTAGAGCTTTAGTGGAAAAGAGCACTGGTAGGTCCATTAAATGTTTAAGAACTGATAATGGTGGTGAATTTACGTCAATGGAATTTGAGAACTATTGCGAGGAGTTTAGGATTGATAGGCATAAAACTACTGCCTATACTCCTCAACATAATGGAGTTGTTGAACGCATGAACATGACTCTTCTAGAGAGGGAAAGGAGTATGTTTAGTAATGCCAACTTGTTGTAGGAACTGTGGGCAGAAGCAGTAACTACAACTTGTTATCTAGTGAATCGATCACCATCAACAACAATAGAGTGCAAGATTCCTGAAGAGGTATGGATAGGTCATCCTTGTAATTATTCTAATCTTAAAGTTTTTGGTTGTGAAGCCTATGCTCTAATTCTGAAACATCAACATTCTAAATTAGATCCAGAATAAAAAAGTCTTATCTTTGTTGGATATGGTGATGGTATTAATGGGTACAGGTTGTGGGATCCTACTACCCACAAAATCACAATTAACAAAGATGTAATATTTGATGAATCATCTCTCATCAAATCAGATGTAGATGTTCAAATGAAATAGGTAGAAGTACCTAGGTATCAKCAGATTCAATTTGAAACTCGTTCAACTACAGATGGGAGTGAACATGAAYAAGTTTTTGAATATGTTCATGAAGAGATTCTTGTAGAGGAAAATATGGATGATGGTGACAATCAGCAGATTGTGAATGATCCACAAACTTCCATAAGGAGGTCTRCATGGGTCAGATTTCCTCCAAGAAGGTATGATGATTTTGTTTCATCGGTTTCTTTAAGTACTAATGATGATGAACCTTCATGCTATCAGGAAGTTGTGGAGGGTTCTAACAATRAAAAATGGAAAGAATCAACGAAGGATGAAATGAATGCTTTAGCGAAKAATGCTACATGGGACCTAGTAGAAATTCCAAGAGACAGAAAAATTGTAGGTTGCAAGTGGGTCTACAAGCTGAAGAAGGGTGTCGATGATAAGGTATAAAGGTACAAAGCAAGGTTGGTTGCAAAAGTATATTCTCAGGAAGAAGGTATTGACTTTCATGAGATTTTTTCACCAGTTGTTAAAATCATTTCAATTCGAAGTATGTTAGCATTGGTTGCATTACTTGATTTGGAGTTAGAGCAGCTAGATATTAAGACTGCTTTCTTACATGGATATTTGGATGAGGAGATTTGCATGGAACAACCTGAAAGGTTCGTTCATAATCGCAACAAGAAATTTGTTTCTAGGCTCAAGAAATCATTGTATGGTCCGAGGCAGTCGCCTAGACAACGATATAAGAAATTTGACTCTTTCATGATGATCCCGAATTATACAAGGAGTGAGTATGATCATTGTGTTTACTTTAAGAAATTGAATAATGGCATAGTCATTATCTTAGTATTGTATGTTGACGATATGCTTTTAGAAAGCAAAATCATAACTGAGATCAACAGGTTAAAGGCTCAAATGGATAGGACGTTTGATATGAAAGATCTGGGAGCAGCAAAGCAGATTTTGGGCATGGAGATATTCAGAGACAGAAGGAATGGTAAGCTTTGGTTGTCACAACAGAAGTATGTCAAGAAAATACTTTTGAGGTTTGGCATGAACAATGTGAAACCAGTTTCTATACCTTTCGCTTCCCATTTTAAGCTTTCTTCAAGTTTATGTCCTAGTACAAAAGAAGAAAAGGAATACATGTCTCGAATATCGTATGCTAATGCAGTAGGAAGTTTAATGTATACAATGGTTAGTACAAGACCAAACATTTCACATGTAGTTGGGGTTGTCAACAGATATATGGAAAATCCAGGTGAAGAGCACTGTGCAGTAGTGAAATGGGTGCTTCGGTATCTAAGGGGCACAAGTAATTACTGTATCACCTCTAACGGTGGTTGTGAGTTAGTCTGTGGATATGTTGATCCTGATTTTGTAGGTGATATGGACAAAATGAGGTCAACTTTAGGATATGTATTTACTCTTGCAGGTGGAGCTATTAGTTGGATGTCAAAGCTATAGAGCATTTTTTCCTTATCCACTACAGAAGAAGAATACATAGTTGCTTCACATGCTTGCAAAGAGGTAGTTTGGTTAAAAGGTTTTTTTGGTGAGTTTGGAAGGATGCAGGACAAAGTAAAGCTACTTTGTGATATTCAAAGTGATATTCACTTGGCCAAGAATCTAGCCTACCACATTAAAACTAAACATATTCCTATTAAGTACCATTTTGTAAGACAGATCATCGATGAAGGTGGAGTTTCTCTTGAAAAAGTTCATACAAAAGAGAACTACGCAAACATGTTCACAAAACCAATACTTTTAGAGAAGCTACGATGGTGCTTGGCTTCTCTTGGCTTGCAAAAAAGGTGATGAACAAAAGAAGGAGAAAGGTATCAGGTTAATTGTTTTCAAGGTGGAGATTGTTGGAATTTGGTGACAACGAATTTCTCCAAAGTTGGATTTTAGATCATATTATTCAGCGTTGGTTGTATCTATTTAGACCAAGTTAGAATATGGATATGAGTGCATTCAATAGTCATTTTCTTATGTAACTATGTATAATTGCTATAAATTCATGTATGCTCATAGAGGTTATGAGAGAGATGAGTGGAGTGATCTTGTTGTAACTCTTCTTTGAACAATTATAAAACCAATGCCTCTACTTGGTGGACGTATCCCAACGATTGGGTGAACCACATAAATCCTCGTGTTTTATGTTTGATCTATTTCGGTATTGTTTATGTTTCATATTAGTTTTCATTTTGGTGGTTGGAGACCTAACACTTAAGTCATTAGAGAAATTTTAAGGTAAAAAACAGATCTCAAAACAAAATAATGTGTTATCAACATCAACTTTAAAAGAACTAATAGGATTTCCCCGGATGGGGTGCTATGCCTGACGTCATGACCATTTACCCAACGAAAGGAGGCCCTGCCACTTGGTAGCTCRAGCTTCTAAAAGAGCACGTGGATGACACCTCCTAYTTYATCCATGGTCCAAACATTATGAGGAATTSAATTCCAGAGTGTGAGAGGATGAGGCTGCAATTGGTTTCCAGTACTATGGAGAGGACATGATTTTATTGCACTTGCACTCAAGAATTTATGGAAACTACTATATCCCACCAGAAATTCCATTGTGAAGTGGCCTCTTTGAAGGCATAAGATCGCTCTCTTAATCTGAGACTGACCCTAGCTCTCAATTTCATTTGCATTTGTCGGATCTATATTGGGGATATGAAGCTCTCTCATTTCATTGTTGTTGGTATCCTTATTGGCTCCATGGTGTGCCATGAGAAATGAGGGTACTCCAGGAGAGGCCATGACTCTCATCCTCAAATTGAAAAGAAAATCAATGATATGGAACTCTCAGTTAGGGATCTAGAGAGGTTGGTAGTTGCTCCACCAACCCAGAATGAGGCTCTGAGAAATACCTTGACCATGCGAGAGGCAACACTGATCTAGGGGTGCACATTTGAATGGTATGAAGAGGAAGTCAGGCCTTTGAGTGATACAAACCATCCAACACTCGCGTCATCGTTTCCAAGCACTGAACAAGCAACCATTTCTATAGGCCCTAAAATTTCAAATGTCGGAGGATCGCCCTCTAGTTATTCAATGTCTCTACATGAGGATTGGGGCTAGGAGGACTCCTCAAGCAAATTTCATTCATAAGTAGAGCAACTACAACTCCTCTTCGAGGTTTTTAGTGAAGTAGCATATCTCAAATCCAGGATTGAGCAATTGGACCATAAAATCGCTCTTTTATTGGTTTTGCATGCTCAATCATCTCATCGGAGGCCCATTCTAGACCTGTCTTCCTAGGATGCAATTTATCTGAACATGTCAATTCCTCTATCGCCTAGTCTCCAAGCTTCTCCTCAAGATGGACATGTTTCTCATTTGTCTAAGAAGTTGACCAACACTAATTAGTTAATTTTTCTTTTATATATAGCTCAGGCTTTAAGTATTTTTTATGTTAGAACTTTATCATAGAGGCATAACTCCTTTAGAACATTTGTTGTTGTATTTTTTGGCTTTATGGGGTTGTTTAAAATATGAACTGTGGTTGAGTTGGGTTGGTTTTCTTTCATGGAAACCCATGCTCAAACATGTTGCATGTTTGTACTCTATGTTTTATAGAAGGTAATATAATATATTTTTACTTACAAAAAAAAAACCAAAAGGATTCAAGATTATGATGTCAACCATAAGGGTAAATAGTTTGGAGGGAAAGAAAAAAACTACTTTTTTAATGTATTTTCGACTTATTTCCTTATAGGTTTACTCAAATTTTAAGTGTACGCACTTGTTGAATGCATAATTTTAATTATGCATCCAACGAGCGCTTACACATGAAATTTGAGTAAACCTATATAAGTTGAAAATATGACAAAAATGTATATTCTTTATTTCCCTTTGAAACTCCATTACTCTTATTTTATCATTTTAACTATTATTTTATTATTTTCCTCAAGAGGACCATTTTATGCTTAAACACTTTTGTAATGTCAAAGCGACTTTTCAATATTTATAACAAAGGGGAAGCTTTGATTTTAAAATCAAGGTCAATCATTGCATCAATATGCACACTCAAATGGATTCTAGAGTGAGGCCCTAATGCCAAAAGTTAGATCCAGTGAATTTGATTGAACTAGAGCTTGACTTCCAAACATAGACTTTCAATAATTCAAAAAATCATTCCCCTTTGTAAATCGAGTGTCAAGTTTAAAACAAATAATAAATGGAGACCCAATTGACACATTATGTCTGACTTGGAAATCGATGGAAAAACTTCATGAAATGACCTGAAGCATAGCTCGATCATGAGATTATATCCAACTTTAAAATTAGGAAGAAATGTACTAAAAGGAATGACAATGCTAAGAGATATAAGCCAAATTTGTTCACCAGACCTATGTCAAAAATTGGTAAGGCCTATGTCAAACATTGGTAAGAGATGGAGAAAAGTTTTCATGCTAAGTGAATTGGTTTACAAATCAAACATGATTTTGAGATAAGAAAATTATGAAAATATAGAATGAAAAAGAGATGGCTTTATTTGAAAATTAGGCCCAACTTCAAAATTACATCAATAGTTTGAATAATTTGGCAAAATAAGGGCAATTGCAAAATTGGTGAAGGTCATGAAAACAATTTGAATTGAGAAACAAAATAGGACCAAGTCATAAACAATCAAAGAAACCAAATTGATACCTGCATATTGAACAAACTTAAAAGAAGAAGAAAATAGGACCAAGTCGTAACCAATCAAAGAAACCAAATTGATACCTGCATATTGAACAAACTTAAAAGAAATGTTGAGAATAACAAGGTAGATGGAAAACCAGGTTAATACAATTCCAAATTAAATTAATTGTTTAGTCTTATCAAATAAAAATGGATTCCCATGTTTTAAGTAAAACTTAAAGAGTTGTTGAGGAATTACCACTTTGATATGCTATATATGTATTAAGTGGATTCCCATGTTTTAAGTAAAACTTAGAGAGTTGCTGAGGAATTAACACTTTGATATGCTCTATATGTGTTTTGTTTATGCATGGATATTGATATGTGTTTTGTTTATGCATGGATATTGATGTGCTTGGTTTCATTGTATATTTGAGCCATGTCCCATATTTTGCATGATCAATATGGGAATGTGGTCTATATTCTCTAGCTTATGATCTCATGGTACACGTGTTGAATACAATATATTGATGTGATTTGTTTATGGATCATAATATGTTTGTGGATAATGATGTATTCTATATTTTACTTGAATTACATGGAGAAATATGATTTGTACTTTGGTTAATGGCCACCTTCACGACATAGATGGAAAATATGACATTATTATATATTCTAATTCTTATATGATCTATAATATATGCTAACTTGTGATCACATTGGTACATGTAAAAATTGGATAGATAAAAATGCTACTAACTTGGTGTCTACTATGACAAGCAAATTTCACATGATTCCATGGTACATGTAAAAATTGAATAGATAAAAATGCTACTAACTTGGTGTCTATTGTGACAAGCAAATTTCACATGCTTCTTTGGAATCAAAGGAATCATATATGAAGACTTGAGACAAGGGTCATGTTACTTCTTACTTATACTGTGAATAGGATTATGATTATTTGTAAAACTTTTACAACTCTATGTAACAATGTGTTCTTATATATGTATAGGAACAAGAGATATGTCTTGCCAACTAGTCATCATAAGGTTAAGAAAAGAAAAGGGCAAGTAACACGTGGTACATCAGAGAGAGGTAGAAGTAACATGTATACCTGTGATGAATCCATTTTTTATGATATATAGTGATCATGATGTCACGAGGTCGTGGAGGTCACAATGAAGAATGGCTAATAGGAAAGCATGAAAAATGGCTAAGAGGCAAGCAATAAGGATGTAAATCTTTATTCATCTATCAACGAAAAGAATTTCACCATATCCAATGGATTGGAATGAAAAAAAAAGGTCCTTCGAAACCAATGGATTTAGAGTGTAGAGGCCTCACCATTTGGAGTGTAGAGGCCTCACCATTTCTCTAATTTGATGTCCCCGTCCATTGCAAACTAAGCATATTGATATACACCTAGAGGGTGACCATATTTTATGCAAGTATGCATTTTATTTTTTATTTATTTAAGTGAGGTAAAAGTTAAGAATTATTATCATGCACATAAAAATAATGTTATTATTATATAAATAAGTGCATTTTATTAACCCTAAAGGTTAGTTCAAGTGGTTCTGAGACAAACATGAAGTTATCATCGGCGGAGGAGGTCATGGGTTCGAATCTCTTGTTCCCCCTTGGGGTTAGACCCCGTAATCAGGGTCGACGGTTTACCACGTTTACCATCCACAAAGTGGGGAAGTACTCGAGGGTTTCCCACAAAATCTTACCTTGAAAAAAAAAAGCATTTCTACAAAGTGGGGAAGTACTTGGGGGTTTCCTGTAAAATCTTACCTCGGATAAAAAAAAAAAAATGCATTTTATTGATTTAGAAAATAAATGTTATGTGAACGCCACATGTAGTTGGCTTTTTGGCATGGGAAATATTAAAATAATGCAAATTGTGGTAAATAATAGGAATTTTTTTCTTTTTAAATGCATGAATTTTTGCATGAGAGCTTAGGTGGAAACTGTGGCACATGCATGATAGTTATAAAAAGAAGATGGGAGGGTTATAGAATCACCCATATTGGATGGTTTTCCTATGTTAATTTTATGGATAATGTGGTGATGGTGGACATCCCTTACTTTCCCCTTATTTCATGTAGTTGGGATCCACATTCTTGCATAGATGAGATGGTAGGGTTAAGTAAAACCATCTCTTATGTTACTATTTAGGTTGGGGATCTAAATTCTTGCATAGATGAGATGGTAGGGTTAAGGAAAACCATCTCTTGTGTTACTACTTAGGTAGTTCCTAGAGCTTAATGAGGTTAAGGGAAGGAGAGTACCTTGAGTGTGGTGGGGTGATACTTCAATCAAAATTTCTTTGCTAGTATTTAGGCAAGAGGATTGGAATAAATCTTGGAGTAAGGAGTAGTACAATTTTTTTCATCTAAGTATTTTCATTTATGTTTGACCCAAGTTTAAATTTATTTGTTGCAGTAGTGTTCTAAACAAAATAAGAGAAAATTATTAGTTTATGTATGTAAATTTATGATTGAAGTGGAGTATAAATCCCAATTTTCTATATTTAATTTCAAATGTAAACACTTGTTGGATGCACAATTAAATTCTTCATTTGAAAAATACCTACTCTTCATACTTTTAATAGACCCATAGTGAGATAAATTGGAAATACATGAAAAAAATGTGTTTCTTTGAAAATAAACACATTTCACATCCAATGAATGCCTAGAATTGAAATTTGACTAAACCTTTGAGGGGTAAGTCCATATTATAAAAGGGTAGTTTTTTTCTTTCCCTCCAAAACTATTTACCCTTATGGTTGACATCATTATCTTGAATCCTATTAGTTATTTTAAAGTTGATGTTGATAGCACATTTTTTGTTTTGATGCTCATTTTTTACCTCAAACATTCTCTAATGGTATGAGTTCTTGGTAGTGGTCAGCTCTGGTTCAATTTGTTTCTCAAGCAAGCATTCCTAATCAACATTTTTTGGTGATCTATGGTTTTTTCTTTCGATGTTAGGTTCAACCCTTGGTGGTTTTTTCCATGGTATGGTGTTTTCCTTTGGTGCTTAGTTGGAATTAATTTCTTGTCCTCATTCAATTTTCTTGTATCGGTCTAGAATTTCTATTCCACAGCCTATGTCAGGGGCCTTGGGTATTTCCTTGGTATTCTATGGTTGAAAGTTCTATTTCCCATATCATAGGTTATATTTGACCCTAAGAAAGAATTTTTGGGTTGTCTTCTCATGAGAACCTTGCTCTCTTGTGTGCACAATTGCATTTATAGGCTAATGTGTGTTTTTGTTCTTGGGTTGGAATTCCATTTTGGTGTGTTGTGCCTCCTTATTGGGAAAATCTAGTTTGGTTCTCTGAAATTGTTCCTTTGGGTGTTTTTTATCTATCTTCTCAAAGGAAGTTTATGGATACAGACTATAGGGAATTCCACGAATTGCACAAGGTGCTAGGAAGGCATGCATATTTCATAAACAACAACAAAACATCTATATTCTCAGTGTCCACCAAGGTTCATGAGAATGAGAATCAATG
The DNA here is from genome assembly GCA_032191745.1 of Picea mariana. NCBI lineage: Eukaryota > Viridiplantae > Streptophyta > Pinopsida > Pinales > Pinaceae > Picea > Picea mariana. Next base: position 51,477 of record JASDQU010750644.1, read on the forward strand.
CATATCTCAAAATGCAATGATTATGGACACTCATGTTCAATAAAAGAAGCAAATTAAGGCTCTAGAAGTTGAATTGTCCATGCTAAGGAATATAGTATGCATCTCAATGAAAGATTCCATTTAGTTACCTCCAATTTCAGTATGTTAGTGAATTCATCCTTAAAAGATCTCAAGGAAGAATAAACAATACATCAAATAATTGAAGATATATACTTGGGAATCTAGGAATCTCATCCCACTAACATTGACCAAAATGAAGCTCTTAGTAAATATGTTTGTCATTAATTTTTCATGTTATATAAAACAATATTAATCTTAAGTGTATTTTTTAGATATTACACTAGCATAAACTTTTTGAAATCCTCAACAAAAGATGACATGATATTCTCTACTTCTAATATATATTGGATGTTAATAATGTTGGTTTTCTTAAAGAAAATATTGTTTTTATATTATCTTGTTGTCCATCTCAGCTATAACTCTTTTTTAATAAAATAAATATAATCCACATATATATGTTCAAAATTGAATGGACATTACCTTCCAAATATTTTATATAACTTTATTATTTCTACATGCAAATCCAAGCTATGTTCTTTATCTTTGAAATAGGAATTTTCTTATTTGATGGAACATTTAAATGTGGAGAAATTTGTATTTTCCATTGGGCTTTTTTTTCTTTATATTTCCATAGAGGTATGGTTACATAGGGTGCAAGCAAAGTGTCTTACAACTATTTATATGGAAAGTGCAGCCATTAAGCCATCACTTATGTTAAGGTATCATGACCCTTTGTATAGAGGGTGAATTTGTGATACCATCATTTATGTTAAGGGATCATGAACCTTTGTATAGAGGGTCAATTTGTGATATCACTTTATGCAAAGGGAGTAATTAAAGAACTTACAAATCTTATCATAAGACGTAGTGTAAATATTTTATGTTTTTATTTTTTTGGGGTATTTTTTTTTTTTTGAGTTTTGTCTAAAATCTGGCTAGAAATTCAAAAAGATGAATTGAATTGTAAATTTTAATGGTTGAGATGTTCCAAGTGCTTTGGAGGTTTTTGAAGATATTGGACCGATTTATGTACTAAAAAATGTGATTTAAGCAATGTAAAATTGTGATTTTGTCTATAATCTATTTATCGTATTATGATGATAGTAACCAACAAAAATTAAAAACATAAAACATTTAAAATACACATTTCCATATAAAATAACCATAAAACCATTTCATTTGGAAAGATACAACCAAAGAAATCCAATCTTTAAATAAAAAGCATTTCCTAAAATTGTCCCTATTTACCGAAAAAAAACACTATCCAACTCAACAACCTTTGCATAGAGGCAGTAAGTCCAAATGGTGAGGCCACCTCCTATGTTAATGATGCAACCTATGTTAACGATGCAACCTCCCTTCTACGATGACCTCTCCGATAAATTTTATCATGATTCAAGCCAAAGACAATAGCCATGCATGCAAGCCGATCCTTTCAACGCAATTGCATGCAACGAACCCTTTCCAATATGGCATTTAGGGGGAAAATATATTTTGTGAGTTTTAAAAATATTATTTCTATGCATCTAATTCAGTTTCTAGAAAATCCATTAAAAAATGATTAATTAATCAATGAGAATCTTACTTATAATAATCTTTAACAAAAATATTTGATATTTCTATTGTTATTAAACCATTGAGATTTATTTGATGAGTTTTAATCATGTATATTTTTTGACAAGGAAAAAATCATTATCTTGTTATTTTTTTAATCAAAGATAAGATGTCACTGAATATGAAGCAAATAAAAGTATCTTTTTCAATAAAAGTATCCTAGAAAAGGATTGACCTGTCTTTCCATAGTCATTAAACTATATTTCCATAGATAGGAATATCAACCCTCTTGAAGCTCTGAAATACATAGCTGGGTACCAAAACCTGAAGGGTCAAAAATACATAGAGCATACATTTTGTTCAGAGAGCATAAAACTGACAAAAGGATCATCCTAAGATAGGGTTAAGGATAGGATTCCATGGAGGACATCCTTCCATTTATCCATTCCTCTATGAAAAGAGCACCCGAAGGAATGTGGACAACCTTCTTCGAATATGAATCAACAACAGAATTAAGATGCCTATAAATATGGGAGAAAGAAATATACTCAAACTGCTGCTTGAGAAGACCAATTTGACTTTTCCAATGCTCAAGTTCCAAAATATTTAACTTGAAACTTCCTTCATCCCACTTGTTAATGACTCTAGAATTGCCAAGGACTTGTAATTTATTGATAGATTGTCTACAATCCAACCAAAGTAAGCCCCACAGAGCTTGAAGTTTTGCCTTAGTATTAGATCCTCTGCCCCCTGCAAAGAAAGCGTGAAATGAATGCTCCTGAGAAAATTTGAGGATAAAACCAGCTCCACAAATGCCACCTGAAGTTGCACCATCAAAACATCCCACTAGAATATTGCTCTGCAAGTTTGGAGAGGAGAATTTAAAACTAGAATCAACATTCAAAAATTTATCTCTATGATACTCCTGAAAAAAGGCAAGAGTTTTTAAACTATTAACTTCAGGGTCGGGTCTGATTCCCTCAAATATATAGTTGTTTCTGGTAAGCCAAATGCCCCACATTATAAAAATTGGTAATTCGACCATCTTTGGCCTATACTTGAAGACAACATTCAACAGATTCACCTCTCCAAACTCTAGATAAATATAATCTATCACATACTAGAATCCAAACTCTCTGAAGAAACGAACAATTGATGAATAAATGGGAGACTGACTCTTCCTCTCTGAAACACAAAACATAAACTAGGCCCATTATAACCCCTTTTCTGGATATTATCCCACATTAGAATCTTCCCCTCCAAGCATAACCAACAAAAGCATTTAAGTTTCTCAAGGATGTACCATTCCCATAATTTATTATACCACTATTTTGCAACAATCCAGGAATTAGTAGCAGAAATATCATCATAAGCTAACTTGGTTGTAACAATACCTTTAGAGAAGTTCCTTTCCCAAAATAGATTGTCATCCTCTTCAGAAAATATCAGGCCCGAAGAATCTAAATTCCTGATAAATTGAGACCATTCATGAGCCCAGCTACCATCCAAACCAAAATCAGATGCATTAAGCCAATAATTTTTTCCATTTAATAGATAAAGAGGATTTTTTATCTATCTTGAGAACATAGTGCCTCCAAATTTCAAAAATTCACATACAAAAGAAGAGAGTATGTAGAAATATTCTCCTCCAACAAAGGAATATTTTCCTAGCTTGACCTGCGTTTCATTCCCTACTTTCCAAATTAGCCAAGACTTCATCCAAGGAACAGTTGATCGCATACCTCTCCAAAATATTGAGGCATTCCTTATAGAATGATTTGGAAGGGA
>JASDQU010750644.1:54978-68995 GCA_032191745.1 Picea mariana
CCAACATATTGGGATACTCTAAAGGATAGCTTTAATTAAAGTTAGTTTACCCCCAAGGAATAGCCATCTATATGAACACAAGTTGATTCTCTTCTCTGTTTTATTGAGAAGCCATCCCCAATCCTCCTTTTTATAGCAGTTAGGTTTTAGAAAAAAACCTAAATATTTAAAACCCTCATCCATAGATAGAATCTAAAAGGGAAAAATTGCAATAAAAATATCCAACCAAGTATGTTCAAGATTGTACTTAATGAGGATGGATTTGTGGTCATTTATCATCATCCTTTAAGCCACACAAAACTTTTGCAACATATTTTTGACCCTTATCCAATCAACCATTTTGTCTTTCCCAAAGATTAAGACATGATCTATAAAGAAGAGGTGAGAAATCGATCTATTTCTTGAAATTTTTTATACCAATATCCATATTTTGTTCTTTAGCTCTATTGATCATCCTGCTTAAACCATCAATAACAAGGAGGAATAAAAAGGGGGACAAAGGTCATCCATGTCTAATCCCTTTGAACCCTTTAAAGAAGCTTGTAGGAGATTCATTTATCAACATTGCATAGTTAACAAAAGTAACACATGCCATAATCCGATTAACTGCATCCACAGGAATACTAATATGGAGTAAAATCAGGCTAAGAAAATTCCAATCTATTATGTCATAAGATTTATTTAGGTCAATATTGAGGATTAACCCATTGAGATTTTTTACCTTGATTGAATGTATATCTTCCTTGGCCACCCCCACTGCATCCAAAATCTGTCTGTTTGATAAAAAAACAAATTGTTCTTTTGTGATGTGAGTTGAAAACATAGTCTTGATCCTATTTGAAATCACCTTTGATATGATTCTATAAGTTAAATTGCACAAATATATATGTATAAATTCATTAAAAGAAACCAGCTTATCCACTTTTGGAATCAGAGCTACAAAGGTGGAGTTCAAAGCTCCAGAAACAAAACCCCTAATTCTGGATTCTTCAACCACTTCCAGAATCTCTGATCTCATTAAGTCAAAAAAATCCTAAAAAATATATGCAGTCCATCCATCATGACCAGGGATCTTATCTTTTGCAAAGGATTTCAAAACCTTTTCAATTTCCTGTAGAGAAACTTCTTTATAAATCATCATACCTTCTTCTTCAGAGCAGAATCTAGGATAGCTTTGGATCACTTTTAATTCTGAATCAATACTAATAGATCCATTTCCGTTATAAAAATCAGAGAAGTGTTGAGAAGAAACCTTCCGTAGAGAAAAATTATATGAAATTGTATTCCCATAAGAGTCCTCTAATTCCCAGATGGTATTAATTAATCTTCTTTGATTCACAAATTTGTGAAAAAAAAATTGTATTGTTATCTCCTTGTGCAATCTAAGCATCTCTACTTTTTAATCTCCATATGTCCTCTTCCATCTTCAGGATATTTTTTTTTCTTAATTCCAAGCATGTTATACAAATTTTCCTTTCCATATAGAAGGGATCTCCTTCCATACTTGAAGATAAATTCTCTAATTCACAATCAATTTCTTCTAGTTCCTCCTTCATGTTTTTCCTTTTTGTCTGATCCCAAATTATAAATTTGTTCTTTAATAGCTTCAATTTGTGAACCATCCTTTCCGTAAAATGGTTCCAATATTCCCATTTATTCTTCACCAATTGACATAAATCAGCCTCTTGTAACAGGTATGATTGAATTTTAAAGGAGTCTTTGTAAAGTTCATACCTACATCCAACTCCAGACATATGGGTTTATGATAAGAGAGATGGGTATGAACCACCCAGGATCTAAATTTAGCAATATTGTCACAAAGAGAATATTTCATCAAGAACATGTCAAGTCTTTAGGCTATCCCTATAGATCCAACCCTACCATTTGACCAAGTGGGTAGGATGCTATTTGGTTGGATATCAATCAAGTTAGCTTCCAAAAAAATAGATTCAAAGAATTCATATAAAGGGTCAATTCTATTTCCAGAGCCCTACACCTCAACAGCCTAGACGTTAAAAATTAGGTTCCCACCTAAGATGACATTTGGAGGATCAATACATCCTTCTGAAACCACATTGTCTTATAAGGTCTTCCTATTATTATACTGCTCATAACAATTAATAAGGGATATATATTGGGCAAGACCAAGTAAGGACCCTTCAACAACAATACCAACATGATATGAGAAAGATTTAAAACAAGCCTTGAGAGGATTCCAAGCCAACATAAGACCAACAAATAGCCCATTAGAGTCCCTCCCACATGCTTCCTAGTCAGGAAATAATTTAAGAAAAACTTCATAGGATTTAATGGAGTAACACATAGTCTCTTGAAGCGTAACAACATCAATATTAACAGATTTGCAAAGATGTTTCAAGGAGGAATGTTTTAGGGATCCTCCCATTCCCCTAATATTGAAAGATAAGATAACCATTTGGATACTATAAAGGAGGGAACGTTTTCTCTAAAGGACCTGGAAGAATTTGTAGATTGTGGAGAATAAGTATCCAACATTAGACCTATAGAAGTTAGGGACAGAACTGGAGGATTTTTCCATTTCTCTACTCTTTTCTTTATAACAGTAAATTTGAGACTTTTTGGGAAGCTATAGGAAGGGACTCAAAGAAAGTGGATTGTTTTCTCGAATAAACTTGAATGGGATATTTGGACAGGATCTCTTTGTATGAGGGAGACGAGAAAGGAGCATTTGAATAGGAAAGAATTTTCGAAGGAGTAATGGGGGAAATTCCTCATCAACAATGATCCAGATTTATTTTTGGAACGAAATGAAAGTAGAGAAATTACAATGAAATACTCATGAAAATTGTCAGAAACAAAGAAATACAACAATACTTTATTTCTATTAATGAAAGAATTGTAAAGAGTCTGTAAAAATACAGAGTGAAAGACTCGCTAGAATGGTGGCAGCTTTATCTCTGAGAAGAGATGTGACGGCTACACTCATTCGCAAGAAGATGATTACAATGACGATGAACAAGGATGCCAAAACCCTATACATCCAAAAATCTAACCCTAGGAGATGAAATGTCAAAAGTCATGTGGGCCCCATTTGGGTAAGTTAGTACATTAATTTCCCAGGGTCATAACTTTTGCATACGATCTTCGTTTTAGGCACGTGATATCCCGTTGGAAAGGTATTTTCTAGAACTATGCATTACACAGTCAAACTCTGACTTCATTTACAGTTTGAATGTGGTAAGAGAAAAACAACATTTTTTAGTGGCCCAAAACAGACCTGAAACTACAACAAGATGTGCTGACATGAAAACATACAAAATAAGTTAGTTGGATTAGGTGGGAGGCCATCGATATTCACGTGGAATATGTGTAGGGATTTAGACAACCCTGAAATTCTAGAGCCCACAATTACAAAGAAGTAAAAAAGAACGTGTTGTACTAAAAAATGATAAGAGGAGCCAGTTGGAATAGGTGGGTCGCCACCAATATCCACCTAGATCAATCCTCCCCCCTTAGGAAGTAATGCTCTCCATTGTGTTGAGTGCCCAGGGAAGACNAGCCAGTTGGAATAGGTGGGTCGCCACCAATATCCACCTAGATCAATCCTCCCCCCTTAGGAAGTAATGCTCTCCATTGTGTTGAGTGCCCAGGGAAGAGGGGAAATAATTTCCTGAATCTGAAGCTTGGTGAGTTGCATGCCTTGTTGGAGAAGTTGTGCTTCTTGGCTTGTGGAAGACTGCCACAAACCTGTTGCTGGAGGGGTTGAATTTGTTCCACCAACCTGTTGTCTCTGGGTTGGATGGGGCATTGTGTAGGCACCATTGTAGGTGAAGAAACAATATCTTTTGTCTCTTCGACTATCTATTTTTTCTAGATAGAAGGTGTTGAGGCTGCAGTGGTTGTAGTGGTCTTGTGTACGTCCTTTGAATAGACTATGAAGAGGATGAATTTTGCAGTATGAGAGATTACCTTGTGGTGTTGTTTTGGTGGAACAATAGTCGGAACTACCTTTGGTATCCTGTAGAGCTGATCCCCCAGAGTAATAATGACACTATGGGGTCTAGACTCATAGACAACATGATGTTTCCACATATATGGTTGGCCCAAAACAACATCACAAACATTAAGAGGGGATGATTTTAAGGATGGATTTTTGTTTTTAAATGTAGAAACCTTGGCGAATCTTAGTAATCCTTCATATGCCAACTATAAATGTTTGGCGATACTTTTGTAAAAATATTCAAATTTCTAAGTATTCTATATAGTTTGTATAAAATCTTGGCGATTTTTAAGATAAATAATTTTATCCTAATGAATTTGAGTGAATCATTTTTAGAATAGCGAATCTTTTTTTGGGAAAAACCATGGAAATTAGCCCATGAGAGAAATTTAGCCCCTAAAATCATCCCTGTCAGACACACACTACCTCATCCTTGAAGGGATGGATGCCATAGGATAGGCGACATTGCTGGCTAACGCAAAGATCTCGTCCATGGTGAAGCCACCCGATGTTGTATGGTTCTGGGTGTGGTGTTGTTGACAAACCCAACTGTTTGACGACCTTACCTGAGATGAGGTTCTTATGGCTGTCGTTATCAATAATGAAATGCAATGGGGTCCCCTTCACCCACATCTGTGAATGGAAGAGGTGCTCCCTCTCTTCAGGATCTATTGGTTCTTCTAGCTAAATTGTTGTGGTCGTGACAGTAGCAGTGGGGTCTACATCGATGATTTGTCTGTTTTCAATATTTTCTGGATCAAATTCTGAATCTGGGTTCAGCTTCATGTCTTTGACCTTGACCACCAATGACTGTTTCGAGCGACATTCATCGGTGTTGTTCCAGGGGATTTTGTGGAAGTCACACCACTTCCCAGTGTCATTCTTCGTCTTTACTTTACCCTTTTCGTCTTGTGTCTTGGACTAGTTGTCTAGAGGTTGTTGGTTAGGGTCATCTTTACCATGCTTTGGTTGTTGCATATTTGCAGACCCAAATTCTCATTTGTTCTAGTGCCTAAATTTCTGCTCGATTTTGACAGCATATCGGTAGGCATCTCCCAATGATGATATGTTTAGGAAATCCATTTCGGTTTGGATGTACCTATGCAGAGCCCCGCGGTATTTCAGAACCAGATGTCACTTGGAGTATTTATTACCCATCTTGGTGTGTAAGGTATGGAAAGTATTTGTGAACTCCGGCATTGTTTGTCTCTTCTCTTGCCACAGTGTGGTCCATCTCATCTACTGGTCTTCATAGTTATCAACAGGATAGTAGTGTTTTTTGACTACATCCACAAAACAATCTCGAGTGGGCTCGACCCCATATATTCCATATTCCTTTGTGGAACTTTGCTCCTAGTAAGTTCCCACCAATGTTTGACATGGGAGAGAGCCTTGAGGAGTGCGAAGGTGATATTTTCCCTATCGAACAAAATTTGAACAGAGAAATAACCTTCTAATAGATTTAACCATTTTTCTAGGGCATCTGCATCTATCTAACCTTCAAATATGGGAATATCAAAACTAACTTGTACCTTGAAGGGAGAGGCTCCTCCAAAATGGTCACTTGAGAAATATGTGCACGTTGCTATCGGCAGGTGTTGAAGAATGTGTGTAAAATTCTCCATCATTTCGTCCCTCTGTCACGCAAGATCTTGCACAAGAAATAGGTTAATAGAATCTTCTTCTTCGTCGTCTTTCTTTTATGTCATCGTCAAGGGTTTCTTGGGCGTGCGAGAGTGATTGTTCTCAAGAGAGCCAAACTTGAGACCCAACTGGCTATAGTTAGACCTCGTCGAGGACATGTACTTAAAAATGATCAAGAGCAGCCTGCTCTGATACCACTGATCTGGATTTATTTTTGGAACGAAATGAAAGTAGAGAAATTACAATGAAATACTCATGAAAATTTCCAGAAATAGATACTTTATTTCTATTAATGAAAGAATTGTAAAGAGACTATAAAAATATAGAGTGTGAGACTCGCTATAATGGTGGCAGATTTATCTCTAAGAAGAGATGTGACGGCTATGCTCATTCACAAGAAGATGATTATAATGAGGATCTGAAGGCCTTTTTATGATAAACAGGAATGCCAAAACCCTAGACATCCAAAAACCTAACCCTAGGAGATGAAATGCCAAAAGTCATGTGGGCCCCATTTGGGTAAATTGTACATTAAATTCCCAAGGTCGTAACTTTTGCATACGATCTTCGTTTTAGGTGTGTGATATCCCGTTGGAAAGGTCTTTTCGAGAACTATGCATCACACTGTCAAACTCTGACTTTGTCTGTAGATTGACTGTGGAGAACAAAAAAAAAACATTGTTTAGGGGCCCAAAACGGACCTAGAAGTACAATAAGATGTACTGACATGAAAACATACAAAATAAGTTAGTTCGATTAGGTGGGAGGCCATCAGTATTCACCTGGAATATGTGTAGGGCTACAAATAACCATGAAAGTGTAGAACCCACAATTACAAATAAGTGCAAAAGAACGTGTTGTACTAAAAACTGATAAAAGGAGTCAGTTGGAACAGGTGGGTCCCACCAAAATCCACCTGGATCAATCCTCCCCTCTTAGGAAGCAATGGTCTCCATTGCATTGAGTGCCCACGGAAGAGGGGAAATCATTTCCTGAATCTGAATCTTGGTGAGTTGCGTGCCTTGTTGGAGAAGTTCTACTTCTTGGCTTGTGGAAGACTGTCACAAACCCGTTGCTGGAGGGGTTGAATCTGTTCCAACAACCTGTTGTCTTTGGGTTGGATGGGGCATTGCGTAGGCACCATTGTAGGTGAAGAAACAATTTCTTTTGTCTCTTTGACAATCTATTTTTGCTAGATAGAAGGTATTGAGGCTGGAGTGGTTGTAGTGGTCTTATGTACATCCTTTGAACAGACTATGAAGAGGATGAATTTTGCAGTATGAGAGATTACCTTGTGGTGATTTTTTGTTGGAACAATAGTCGAAACTACCTCTGGTATCTTGTAGATCTAACCTCCGAGAGTAATAATGACACTATGGGGTCTAGAATCATAGACAACGTGACGTTTCCACATATATGGTTGTTCCAAAACAACATCAAGAGGAAAAATATCACACACTACCTCATCCTTGAAGGGATGAATTCCATAGGATAGGCGACATTGTTGGCTGACGCAAAGATCTTGTTCATGTGAAGCCACCCGATGTTGTATGGTTGCGGGTGTGGTGTTGTCGACAACCCCAACTGTTCGACGACCTTAGATAAGATGGGGTTCTTATGGTTGTCGTTATCAATAATGAAATGAAATGGGGTTCCCTTCACCCACATATGTGAATGGAAGAGGTGCTCCCCCTCTTCAAGATCTATTGGTTCTTCTAGATGAATTGTTGTGGTCGCAACAATAGCAGTGGGGTATGTTTCGATTATCTGTTTGTTTTCAATATTATATGGATCAGATTATGAATCCGGATTCGGCTCCGTGTATTTGACCTCGACCACCAATGACTGTTTCGAGCAACATTCATCGGTGTTGTGCCAGGGGATTTTGTGGAAGTCACACCACTTCCCAGTGTCATTCTTCATCTTTACTTTACCCTTTTTGTCTTGTTTCTTGGTCTGGTTGTCTAGATGTTGTTGGTTAGGTTCGTCTTTACCATGCTTTGGTTGTTGCATATTTGCAGACCCGAATTCTCATTTTTTCTGGTGCCTAAATTTCTGCTCGATTTTGACAGCATATCAGTAGGAAGCTCCCAATGATGAGATGTTTAGGAAATCTATTTTGGTTTGGATGTACCAATGCAGAGCCCCATAGTATTTCAAAACCATATGTCACTCGGAGCCTTTAATACCCAGCTTTGTGCACAAGGTATGGAAAGTATTTGTGAACTCCAACATTGTTTGGCTCTTCTCTTGCCGCAATGTGGTCCATCTCATCTACTGATCTTCATAGTTATCAACAGGATAGTATTGTTCTTTGACTGTATCCACACAAAAATCCCAAGTGGCTCGGCCCCATATATTCCAGATTCCTCTGTGGAACTTTTCTCGTAGTAAGTTTCCCACCAATGTTTGACATGGGGGAGAGCCTTGAGGAGTGCAAAGGTGATCTTTTCTCTGTCGGAAAAATTTTGAACAGAGAAATAACCTTCTAATAGATTTAACCATTTTTTTAGGGCATATGCAGCTATCTAAACTTCAAATATGAGAATATCAAAATTAACTTGTACCTTGAAGGGAGAGGTTCCTCCAAAATGGTCGCTTGATAAAGATGTGCATGTTGCTATCGACAGGCATTAAAGAATGTGTGTAAAATTCTCCATCATTTCGTCCCTCTGTCGCGCGATAACTTGCTCAAGAACCAGGTTAATAGAATCTTCTTCTTCGTTGTCTTTCCTTTATGTCGCCATCAAGGGTTTCTTGGGTGTGTGAGAGTGATTGTACTCAAGAGAGCCAAACTTGAGACCCAACTAGCTATACTCAGACCTCATCGGGGACATGTGCTTAAAAATGATCAAGAGGAGCCTGCTCTGATACCACTGATCCGGATTTATTTTCGGAACGAAATGAAAGTAGATAAATTACAATGAAATACTCATGAAAATTTTCAAAAATAGAGAAATACAACAATACTTGATTTCTATTAATGAAAGAATCATAAAGAGACTGTAAAAATACAGAGTGCGAGACTCACTAGAATGGTGGGATCTTTATCTCTGAGAAGAGATGTGATGGCTACGCTCATTCGCAAGAAGATGATTACAATGAGGATATGAAATCATTTTTATGATAAACATGAATTCCAAAACCCTAGACATCCAAAAACCTAAGCCTAGGAGATGAAATGTCAAAAGTCATGTGGGCCCCGTTTGGGTAAGTTAGTACATTAACTTCCCAAGGTCGTAACTTTTGCATATGAACTTCATTTTAGGCGCTTGATAGCCTGTTGGAAAGGTATTTTCGAGAACTATGCATTACACCATCAAAATCTAACTCTATCTATAGTTTGAATGTGGTGGTCCAAAAAGAACATTGTTTAGGGGCCCAAAACGGACCTGGAAGTACAACAAGATGTGTTGACACGAAAACATACAAAATAAGCCAGTTGGATTAGGTGGGAGGCCACCAGTATTCACCTGGAAGATGTGTAGGGCTTCAAACATCCCTAGAAGTGTAGAACCCACAATTACAAAGAAGTACAAAAGAACGTGTTGTACTAAAAACTAACAAGAGGTGCCAGTTGGAACAGGTGGGTCTCCACCAATATCCACCTGGATCAATCCTCCCCCCTTAGGAATCAATGGTCTCCATTGCGTTGAGTGCCCAGGGAAGAGGGGAAAGAATTTCCTGAATATGAAGCTTGGTGAGTTGTGTTCCTTGTTGGAGAAGTTGTGCTTCTTGGCTTGTGAAAGACTGTCACAAACCTGTTGTTGGAGGGGTTGAATCTATTCCACCAACCAATTGTCTCTGGGTTGTATGGGGCATTGTGTAGGAACCATTGTAGGTGAAGAAACAATATCTTTTGTCTGTTCAACAATCTATTTTTGCTAGATAGAAGGTGTTGAGGCTACAGTGGTTGTAGTGGTATTTTGTACATCCTTTGAACAGACTGTGAAGAAGATGAATTTTGCAGTATGAGAGATTACCTTGAGGTGCTTTTTTGGTGGAACAATATTCAGAACTACCTCTGGTATCCTGTAGAGATGACCTCCCAGAGTAATAATGACACTATGGAGTATAGATTCATAGACAACATGATGTTTCCACATATATGTTTGGCCCAAAAAAACATCACAGACATCAAGAGGGGAAATATCACACACTACCTCATCCTTGAAGGAATGGATGCCATAGGATAGGAGACTCTGCTGGCTGATGCGAAGATTTCGTCCCTCGTGAAGCCACCTGATGTTGTATGGTTGCGGGTGTGGTCACTGGTGTTGTCGAAAACCCGAACTATTTAATGACCTTAGCTGAGATGAGGTTCTTCTAGATTCCGTTATCAATAATGAAATGCAATGGGGTCCCCTTCACCCACATCTGTGAATGGAAGAGGTGCTCCCCCTCTCCAGGATCTATTGGTTCTTCTAGCTGAATTGGCGTGGTCGTGGTCGCGATAGTAGCAGTGGGGTATGTGTCGATGATCTATCTATTTTCAATATTTTATGGATTGTATTCTGAATCCGGGTTCGGCTCTGTGTCTTTGACCTCGGCCACCAATGACTGTTTCGAGCAATATTCATCGGTGTTGTGTCAGGGGATTTTGTGGAATTCACACCACTTCCCAGTTTCATTCTTCATCTTTACTTTACCCTTTTTGTCCTGTGTTTTGGACTAGTTGTCTAGAGGTTATTGGTTAGGGATATCTTTACCATGCTTTGGTTGTTGCAGATTTGGAAACCCGGATTCTCATTTGTTCTGGTGCCTAAATTTCTGCTCGATTTTGATAGCATATCGATAGGCATCTCTCAATGATGATATGTTTAGGAAATCCATTTCAGTTTGGATGTACCTATGGAGAGCCCCATGGTATTTCAGAACCATATGTCACTCAGAGTCTTTAATACCTAGCTTGGTGTGCAAGGTATGGAAAGTATTTGTGAACTCCAGCACTGTTTGGATCTTCTCTTGCTGTAGTGTGTTCCATCTGATGTATTGGTATTCATAGTTATCAACAGGATAGTACTACTCTTTGAACGCATCCACAAAAAAATCCCAAGTGGGATCGGCCCCATATATTCCATATTCTTATGTGGAACTTTTCTCCCAGTAAGTTTCCTCGCAATGTTTGACATGGGGGAGAGCCTTGAGGAGTGTGAAGGTGATATTTTCCCTATCGAAAAATTTTGAACAGAGAAATAACCTTCTAATAGATTTAACCATTTTTCTAGGGCATCCGCATCTATCTAACCTTCAAATATGGGAATATCAAAATTAAATTGTACCTTGAAGGGAGAGGTTCCTCCAAAATGGTCTCTTGATAAAGATGTGCTTGTTTCTATCGACAGGCGTTGAAGAATGTGTGTTGAAATCTCTATCATTTTGTCCCTCTATCGCGTGAGAGCTTGCTCAAGAAACAGGTTAATAGAATCTTCTACTCCGTCATCTTTCTTTTCTACCTCCATCGAGGGTTTCTTGGGCGTGCAAGAGTGATTGTCCTCAAGAGATCCAAACTCAAGACCCAACTGACTATACTTGGACCTCGTCGGGGACATGTGCTTAAAAACGATCAAGAGCAACCTGCTCTGATACCACTAATCCAGATTTATTTTCGGAACGAAATGAAAGTAGATAAATTACAATGAAATACTCATGAAATTTGTCAGAAATAGAGAAATACAACAATACTTGATTTCTATTAATGAAAGAATTGTAAAGAGACTGTAAAAATACAAAGAGTGAGACTCGCTAGAATGGTGGCATCTTTATCTCTGAGAAGAGATGTGACAACTACCTTCATTTGCAAGAAGATGATTACAATGAGGCTCTGAAGGCCTTTTTATGATAAACAGGAATTCCAAAACCCTAGACATCCAAAAACCTAACCCTAGAAGATGAAACGTCAAAAGTCATGTGGGCCACGTTTGGGTAAGTTAGTACATTAACTTCCATGGGTCGTAACTTTTTCATATGATCTTTGTTCTAGGCGCCTGATAGCCTGTTGGAAAGGTCTTTTCGAGAACTATACATTACATTGTCAAAATCTAACTTCATCTATAGTTTGATTGTGGTGAGCCAAAAAAACATTGTTCAGGGGCCCAAAATGACCCTGGAAGTACAGTAAGATGTGTTGACATGAAAACATAAAAAATAAGTCAGTTGGACTAGATGGGAGGCCACCAGTATTCACTTCATCTTCAGATTCTTCAAAAACAAAATCATGGCAGTTCCTTTTTAAATGACCAGTTCTTCTACAAATAAGGCATCTGAACGAGATTTTTAAAAATCCAATTTCTGAGAGAAAACACCACCTTCCCAAGATATATTAATCTCTCCAGGTAATCTTTTTTTTTTTTGTTTCCAATTCAATCATAACTTTTTCCATCCTTTTTTTCAAAATCCCCAAACATTTTTTCATCCATATAGATGTATCTGCCAATAGAATTTGCTAGGGTTATAATAATCTCCTTTGACCAGAAAATGCAATGGTAAATCAGGGAGTAAAACCCACAGGTTCCTTTTAGTCAGAGTTTCCTTCCAGGGATTAAAAGTCGGATGCCAAGGTGTTAATACTAGGGATCCTTGTTTATAAATCCAAAAACGACTACAAATGGTTTTAACATCCTCCTTTGAAGATAAATAAAACACGAACCAATCATCTGAGAGGTTGTCAACCATCGGGAAATAACCCAACAAACCCACCCAATGATGCTTTACCCAGCTTACCATTGACAATTTGTTGAGCTTGACAAACTCCCTTTTGCCGAGAATGGCTTTATGCATGAGAGCATAAACATTTTACATGGTCAAATCTCTCCCTAATTCGCAATTATTTATCTCCGAGCAAACCTTCCAGGTCTTCAACTTTATTCTCGATCGAGACTCTTTCCCACATAAGTCCTTCCGCAGGTTTTTACTTCCACCTTTTACAGTCTCGGAATTTTCCACCTCTCTCTCAATACCAGGAAGTCTCGTAGGAAGTTCAAGACATAGAGAATCCTAGTCTATTATGTTTGTCTCTTTCCACCTTACCATCACACATTTTCCACCTTGCCATCGAGCACACTGCACTATTAGTTATAATCATGTTATTAGAATAATAATCAAAATTATTTAGCAATCTTAGACATTTAAATTTATTTTAATATGTACACGAAAAGAATTGATAGATTCAATAGCATCGTATTATTAATCCATCAACATAATATTGCTTCTATTTTATTTAAGAAATTTTAATATTTTAATAGAAGTTATAAATTCTTGAGCATTTTGTCATAAAAAAATTTGTAGTTATATATATCCAAAATAAAAAAATATGTAGTTATATATATCCAAAATTCCAATAGAAGTTATTTTGCAACATGATAAATCTATTTTAGTATGCCATAAAAAGTATGGGTATATTTTAAAGCATTTTATTTTTAATTTGATAAAAAAATATTTAACAATTTCTCACTTTTATTTTTAGAATGTTAATGGAATATATTTAAAACTAAAATAATTTAATATGTAGTATGATAATTAAATAAAACGATAAATTTAATATCATTTTACTATAAACTTTTAGTTGACAATTCATCATTTTTATCTCCAAAATCATGATAATGATAATTAACATTTATTGAGACAGAATTTGGTTTATGGAACTTTAAGAAGGTAAGAGATTACTTGGATTTATTTATAATTTTATTTATCTTCTCGAAAAACATTAAGAGAAGTGTTCCAATATCACCATAGTTTTGTTGAGTTAGAAGGTTTAGAAGGTTGGTAGTATGAAAAATATTTTGAATTGAGATCTGATATAGGTATACACCAGACATTATAATAGAAAGTGTTTTCATCTCCAACCCTCTTATTATCACAAAGGTGATGGATTCTTTCATCCCTAGGTGTTTTGAGAATTGTCCAAAACCTAGTTTCACTATGGAGCTCATGAGAATTTGTTCTTATTTTAGCAATGTTGAATTTCTTCTTTACACTAGTCAAAATTGAGAGATGTTTTTGATCTTCTAGATTAGGGTTGATCACATCCTTATAGTATATTAACTTTCTTTTACCCTATTTATTGAACCATAATTTCTCCTTAAATTTAGATGTAATAATATTTTTAATATTATTCTTATCCTGCAAAATAATCTCTTCGTGTACTCCCCAATGATTTAGCCAAGATTAAGCATCTTTATGCCATCCTCAGTTGAGCTGAAGGTAGTTTTGGCTAGAATTTTGTTGTATAAAATAATTAGTCTTTGTATTAATTAATATTGTTGTATTTATTAATAATAGATTAATTAATAATAAGATAATTATATTAAATATTATTGATTATAAGATTATCAATGAAAAGGTATGTCCATTTAACGGGAATGTTCCTTGAAATTCCTTATATGGAATTATATT
>JASDQU010750644.1:69183-93164 GCA_032191745.1 Picea mariana
AGCTCGTCCATTTCAAAATTGTTGGCACCGTCTGCTCATCTTCAATCTGCCTCCAATCATTTTCGTCAACCGCATCCCTCCTTCATTCCATAGTCCTATTTTCTTGTGCATTGTCATCCGCAGCCTGCCATACTCTGCGAAGGTGATCTCTCGACACAGTAAGCAGGGCGGAGATCCTTATAACATGATCTTAAGCATAAGTAAAAATTGATCAAAGAAAAAATCCCACGTAAACAAGGAAAATGTCTGACACAAACTCGAGACTAGATAGAATAGAAAAAGAAAACAAAGAGAACAACGAAGAAATAAAGGATATAAGGGATGATACAAAAAAATTAGGTGAAAAAATCGAGGAAGAGACAAAAAACAATACTTGAAGAACATTGAAAAATTTAATGCAACCATTGAGAGAATAGAAGAACTAATTAAAGACAAGCATGTAGGCGGGGATTTGGATAACTCACTAAATTTTTCAAGCACAACCAACAAATACTCTCATAATCATCAACCAAATATGTCTTTTAGTGGACATCAATTCCTCAATCAAATTCCACGTTACCAAGTACATCAAACATATGGGTACCATATGAAAGTAAAAATAGATCTGTCAAAGTTTGATGGATATGAAAAACAATGTGTAGCATGGATTAACAAAGATGAAGAATAATTTGACATTTATAATATTCAGATCGACAGTGAAAAAATCAAAAGCGCCTCCATGAAGCTCGAAGGTAATGCATACTCCTAGTATATGTGGTGGAAGGAAACGAAAAAGGTGTGCTCCTATAGCTGGGATAACTTCAAAAATGACTTATTTAAGAAATTTAAAGGTGTATACCACAAGGAATTCTTTGCAAAAATTACTAGACTACAACAAAAAAATTGATGTAGATAAATACACATATGAATGGGAAGCATTGGCAACACAGGTACCTAAGCTAAAATATGACCAATGACTCTAACATTATGTATCAAGATTGAAAGAATACATTAGATATGAACTACAAATGCATAGTATCACAACCTTGGAAAAAGCAAGACGCAAGGCAAAAATTGCCGATTGTTTTTTAAGAATCTAGCACAAAAAAAATTTGGTAAAGGGTACTTGAAGCAGATGCCACCTCAAGAAAAAAACACAAGGAGTTCCAAATATATTCTACCACATATTAGAGAGGGAACTATGCTTGGTTTGGAGACTCGAAGAATAAAATAAGGGAAATTTAAAATATGTGGAGATAAATGGGACCCCAAACATAGGTGTTACACTAGAGAAAACTCAAAGAAATTATATACATGTGAAGCAAAGAAAAACAATGATTCACATATAGAATAATTAGAGGAGGAATAAGTGGAAAACCCACAAGATATTGCATTAGAGTCAGAGGGTGAGCACACACCAAAGGTCTCAATAATAGCCATGACATGTATCAATCAACCCCAAACTCTTAAATTGAGAGGGAACACAAGAAATAATAATGTCACAGTATTAGTCGATACATGGAGTACCCACAATTTTATCGACATCAATGTTGCAATAAGGATTAAATTATGTGTACACCCAGTCTCGGATATGAAGGTAATGGTTGAAAATGGAAAAAAAATCGAAAAATGTTGGGAAATTCCATAAATTCAAATTACGAATAAAAGATCATAATCTAACATCAGAAATCTACACTGTAACACTAGGAGGATTAGATTTGGTCTTAGGAGTTCAATGGTTGCAAACACTAGGAACCCACTATGCTAACCACCAATTTTTTTATTATAAAATGGCGAGGAAAAAGATACAATTTGCATGGGTTCCAACCTCCTTGCACACAAATTGTGACATCTCAACAAATGGGAAGCTTATTAAAAAGTGAGAATTCACCTATTTGGTCCAATGCACCAAATAGAGGTACAATATTCAGAACAAGGAAAATCCAGATCATTAAAAATTCAATAATTAATTCAAATGCACAAAAGGGTATTTTAAGACCTACCCATGGAGTTTCCACTATAAAGAAGGATTGAACACGTAACTAAAGTTAATCCAAAATCAAGTCTGATCAAGGTTAAACCCTATAGATACCCCCATCACCATAAAACTAAAATAGAAAGGTTAGTCCAGGATCTGTTGAAATGTGGTGTTATTACAAAAATCAAAACCCCTTATGCAACTCTAGCAATATTAGTGTGAAAGAAATATGGGTCATTTAGGTTGTGCATATATCATTGAGGGTTAAATAAGACAACAATCAAGAAAAAATTCCCCATTCCATTAATTGATGAAATGTTGGACGAACTTTATGGAGTTAGATATTTTTCAAAACTTGAATAAAGATCAAGCTATTATCAAATTAGAGTAAGAATAGAATATGTGGCCAAAAATTCTTTTCAAATCCATGAAGGACACTATGAATTTAGGTGGTGCCTTTTGGGATAACAAATGCCCTAGCTAATTTTCAAGCAACTATGAATGAACTACTACATCCCTGTCTAAGGAAGTTTGTGTTAGTTTTTTTGACAACATCCTTGCGTATAGAAAGACATGGAAGGAACACATTAAACATTTGGGACAAGTATTGTCCCTCCTAGAGTAAAATCAATTCTATGCAAAAATTTCAAAATGTACATTTGGTGAAAAGGAAGTAGAGTATCTCGGTCACATTATATCTAAAGAAGGGGTGAAGGTAGACCCAAATAAATTCAAGGAAATCATAGAATGTCCCAAGACAAAAAACATACCTAAGCTAAGAGGATTCCTAGGGATGACATGATACTATCGAATATTTATCAAAAACTATGCTCATATCATTGTTCCCCTAACAAGCCTCATAAAGAGGAGCTCTTTTCAATGGAATGTGGAAGCAGAAAGGTGTTTTGAGGGCCTCAAAAAAGTTGTGTCTGCAACCCTAGTATTGGCAACACCTAATTTTTTGAAACATGTTACAATCGAATGTGATGCTTCAGGTTTTGGAATAGGATAAATATTAATGCATGAAGGACACCCAATAGTGTTTGTAAGCAATAAATTAAAAAAATAGAAGGATTAAAATCCACATATAGCAAATAAATGCTACCCATCAAGCATGCATTAATAAAATGGTGATAATATCTCCTATGAAGTAAAATTTTGATATGTACAGATCATAATAGTCTTCGGTATCTATTGGTGATAGTAGACAGACTCACTAAGTATGCACACTTTATCGGGGTAAGGAAAACAAAATTTACAAAACAAACAACTGAAGTATTTTGTAAGAACATTTATAAGTTACATGGTTTTCCCAAGATCATTGTCAATTATAGAGACACCAATTTTAAAGGAAATTTTTGGAAATAATTTTGCAAACAGATTGGAATATCCCTCAATATGAGTTCATCTTACCACCCCCAAACAGATGGCCAAATAGAAATTGTCAATAAATATTTGGAAACTTATCTTGGTTGTTTTGTAACTAATAAGCAAAACAAATGGTTTCAATGGTTTCACCTTGCTAAATGGTGGTATAATTCCACTTATAATACCTCAGCTAAAATGACGCCATTTAAATCTCTTTATGGTTATGAACCCATGAAATGGAAGGAACTAGCCCTAAGTGAAACAAAAGTTCCTGCAATTAAAGATCATCTCGAAGAAAGTCAGAAGATCATCCAAATACTCAAAGATAACTTGATAGTTGCAAGAAACTGAATGAAGCAGCACGCATATCAAAACATAACTAAAAGAGAATTTGAAATTGGAGAATGGGTGTTTATAAGGCTCCAACCCTATAAACAAATTTCCCTTAAACAACAAGGAAAAGATAAATTGGAACCCAAGTTTTATGGACCTTATCAAATTAACAAGAAAATCAATCCAGTGGATTATGGATTAGAGTTACTCTATAATAGTCGTATTCACCATGTATTTCATGTCTCATCCCTTAAAAAGGTATTGGGGAAAAATCAAAAGGCACAAACAATGCTTTCTACATTAGATGAAGAGGGTAGAATTGTTTTAGAGCCAGAAACCATTATCGATGTTCTGGAGAAAATATTATGTTCTTGTATAATCAAAGAATATTTGATTAAATGGAAGAATCTTCAAGAAGAGGACATTGCTTGGGAGTGAGAACAATTCCATCAGTTACATCCTTCATTACAATTGCTTTGAGGACAAAGCAATTTTAAGGGGAAGGCAATGTTGTATAAATTAATTAGTTGATGTATTAATTAATATTGTTGTGTTAATTAATAATAAGATAATTATATTAAATATTATTAATTAAGAGATTATCAATGAAAAGGTATGTCCATTTAACAGACGTGTTCCTTGAAATTCATTATATGAGTTTATATTCCAAACCCATTGTAATTGTAATTCATGTTCAACATTATTCAATTATTAATAGATATATTTGTTCAAGATATTCTCAAGTCTGTGATTATTGGCTTGTAACAAGTTTGAAGCCATTTTGAGAATCCTTTTGACTTCAATGTTGTTTAACTTGTTCTAATACGTTAGGTACTTGATCATTGTCGTACTCTCAATGGGGGGAAGGCTCACTTCTATGAGGAGGATAGGATAGGGTGTATTGTCTTTAATTTTAAAATTATAAGTTATAAAATTCTTGTGGATTTTCTCTATCTTTCTCCATGATTCTCTAGAGATACTACATCCATATAAAATAATAGGAGTGATGAGAGACTCAAAGAGGAGTTTATTCTTATCACATATCCGAGGGTCCACTTATTTACAATTGTTTTCAAGCCCATAATAAGATTTCCACCCTCCATTTATCATTTTCTCAATGTTATAGTTCTAGTTGAGCTTGTGATAAATATCTATCCCAAGATATTTGTATGAAGCAACTTCCTCCAAGTTGTTGTTGTCGTATACAAAAGTATTGTAAGTGATCATTTTGGATTTAATATCACAACTTTGTTTTATCAATGTTAAAATTCATACCCATACTTGAGTAGAAAACCTAGAGGATTCTTATTTTCTTACCAAGATCATAGGAACTCATTTCCATAAGAAAAATATCATTAGCCTAAAGAAGAAGAATTATGACCATACCAACGAGAATTGGGCTAACACAACCTGCTTCTTCCAAATAATTTTCTAATTTGTTAATGTATAGGGTAAGGGATAGGGGACAACCTTTCTTGACTCCTATATTGTTGTTAATCTCTTCCCACCAACCTTCAGTGTTACTAAACTTGAAAATAACATTCTCATACAACCTTACTACAACAACCCTCAACTCAAAAGGAAATTTCAGTTCTTCCAACCTATTCCAAAGGTTTGTCTTGGCCATTATGTTAGAAGATTTTCTAAATTCAATGAAACAACAAAGGATATTGGTTTAATTATTGTGACACTCCTCTGCAATGATCTTAAGTGTAACACGATGGTATATGATTGAATGATAGCTGCTAAATCTGGCTTGGAATTTAGCTCATTTCCATGACTTTCTAGACATATGCTAATCTTCTTTTCCCAAATAATCATGTATAACTTGGCTAAAATGGGGCTATACATAATTTTCCTATATTTAGAGGTGTTATCGCATAAAATGTAGGTTGGGAAAAGTGTGACCCAATACACAAGTTGGTGATAACGGTGGGAGAGTTCACCCACTCACACCTTAGATAAACCCTCCCCTCTCTTTAGTGAAGGAAGAATCCAACAAAAGGGGGGAGTCACGGGTGACCCTAGTGGGATTTGGAAGAAAAATGAAAGGATGGAAGTGATTCCCCTATAGGTCAAGTTACTAAGTGGAGAGTGGCTTGACAATGAGCTTTGGAGGTGGTTTATGGTTTCCAAGTGCTTGAGTACTTGTGGAAGATGTTTGTACCTTCTCGAGATACAAGAGAATACAAGGTACAAGATAAAAAATCCAATGGACAATCAAGTTAATCTTCTTGTCCCTATTTGCAGTAGTCAACAAGAATATATATCATCCAATGAATGATAGTTAAGGATGTTAAATAAGATCCTAAAAGTCTAGTAAACTCAAGTATAAAGGCACAATACTTTAGCAGTAAAACAAGGTTCATATAAACAAGTATTGCAGAGATATATTATCAGCCTTATGGATGTAGCAAACTATTGCTACAGTAGAAAATTTCAACCCACAAAAAGTACAAGTGAACCACCCAAAAAGTGTGATGATATTAGTAGAGTATTATGGAATCCTGCTAGCAAATTTTGACGGTTGAAATGTGAGTTATGAATCAAAAAGAGAATGATTTGTTGCAGCCCTAATGGCTGTAGCTTTAATTTAGTTATAGCTCCAAGAATACTAAGTAGACTAAAAATCCCTAGAGGCTTTAGAAACCTCAAAGCATCAACAATAGATTCCAAGTTGAACAATATTAATATCTCACTAAATCATGTTTACCAATGCAAACAATGTATTTCTCCAATGCAAACTTAAGATTAGTGCCTTTTAAAAATGGGTGAATGGAGTCTTGAAAGCATGAGTTAGATCAACAAAATCCATAGGGGTGTAAACCCTCTTACTCCCTAGAGTATGCAAATCAAACTAAGGTAAATCAAAGAGGGTGTACACCCTTGTACTCCTCATAGAAACCTTGCAACAAAATACTTGTAAACTAGAAAATGAGATTAAGCTTAATGGAGGGTGTATGCACTTATACTCCTCCTAGGGTTTCAACCAACAATAACCATGAAAACAGCAAGAAGAATTAACAATTTCATGTTTTCCTTACCAATTTCAAAAGAGATGCAAGAACAAAACCTAGTCCACGAAGCAAATTACCATTCATAAGCAAGAGAAAAAGTATTCAAGAGGTGTGCACCACCTTAGCTCAAACATTCACCAAGAGATATCACCAAAAATCATTTTCACAAGAGAGAGATACCAAAATTCCCAAGTAGGGTGCAGATTTCATCCACTAGTCTTCTCACAATTGGAGAGCTATGATATGAAAATGAAATGAAATGATCTCTATTTATAAAAATTCTACTACAAGTGTTTGTCCACTTAATTTTATGGTAAACCACAAAGTAAGGGGACAACAACCCTTACTTTTCCCCTTTACAATATAAAATTCAAATTTAACACTAAAATGTACATAAGAAACCCTAAAGAAGCATGGCATCACCCCTTTAGGGCAACGTTTTGGAAAATTTAGCAAATCGTTGAGCTTGGAGATGAAACGTTGGGCCTATAAAGGCCTCCCTATCATGCACTAGGCATTTCTCCTCCAATTCAAACCTAATCCATCAAAACATGTCAATTGTCAATTCAACCAACACCACCACCCCAAATCTATCCCTATGGTGATGTCAACCTCCTTAAAAGTGACATTTTAGCCTCAAGAGAAAATCGTTGGGATAAAAAAGAGCTATTTTAGGTCCTTCAAGGTATATTATCAGGCCTCCAAAGGCTGTCATTATCGTCTGGTGTGTGGGCCATGGCATCCAACCTATGTACTCCAAGCCCCAAGGAAGCCCAAGTTAGGCTTGTTGTTCCAAATCTATCCACCAACTAGGTCCTGTAAAGACAATGAATATGCCCTCCAAGGATCTCAAGTCAAATGCATCATGATAAGTGAATCAAATCAATAAAAGAGCCATCTAAGTATGCACATCCAAACTAACTCATCAAAGTAAACAAGTGATCAAATACCCTATGCAATTTTCCAAGTTTAGGTATGGGAGGGTTGACAAAGCGACCTATTGGGTGAATTGTACCTCAAATTTAGGAGTGTTTTCCAAGTGGGCCCCTCTCTAAGACATGTGGACAAAGTGACATGGATGGGGGCAAGACTATTGGGCATGGTGTTCATGACATACAAGGGACCATAGTATCTCATTTATGGGTGCCTTTGTAGAGAGTGTGTTGCACCTTCATTTTCAACGCAACCTTTTTCCAATCCCACTTATTGCCTTTTATTCTTTTTAAGATGTTTCCAAGTTGAATCCAAGGTGTGGATTCTACCTAAGCATGAAAACCAGTTCCCGCCTTGACTCTACCCTTGTCACATCATGCTTCCCTAAGTTGAAACCATGTATGGGGCTTATACCTGAGCATGAAAAACAATGCCCACACATGCTTCACCTCGGTTGGCATTTTTCATTAGTTATTTTTTTACGAGTCCCATCAGTTTCTTATGAGAGACATTTCATTGTCCTTGAGGTCCCTAGGTAAGCATCTAGAAGGTTCATGTTTGGATTTTATCTTTTTCCAACTACAAGCCTCTGGGCCTTCAGCCCCTTCTTCCCATGAAATGAGGGACAATCCCTGCTTGGGTCAGTACACCCGAAAATCCCAAAAGGTAAGGAGATGAGGGGATGATGTGTGGAAAGTGACAAGTATGGTTGGGAATGGAACGATGAATCATCAATAGGAACTCCCAGTAGCAAACCTATTCCTAAGGGTGACCCACTTACTAGGGCACAATGTTAGCCACCAAAGTGAAAGACGGTAAAGAGAATAATGTCCAAGCAAACATTACATAATCAAAAGAAGTTATAGATGAAACAAACTCAAATGCATCAAATATTGAAATGACACTTTTAGCGCTAGAAGTTGTTCTTAGACTGTGTTAGGAACAAGCCTAGCACATCTTATTTCAAAAGTTAAAAGCAAATAATTTTAAAGAGGTGGGAGGATAACACTCTTGATCTTAAAAGGGACTTAATGGGTAAACTATCAAGATCTCTTGTCTATGTGTAGCAGATTAGGTAAACAAAACCTTAATTGAGTCAAGTGAGAGTAGGGTATATGTTGAAGAAGAATAAATGAAACAAAATTGATAACCATAAAAGAGCATATGTTCTTTGATATAATTAACCAATAGAAGAATAAATCTTAAACCCATAAATCCTTCATGAACCAAATTTAAAAGATCCTAAACACACATATGGTGAATATTGCACTGCAAAAATAGGGAATCCTCTCAGCACATACATACAACCATATAATCATATAATAGTAATAATGTGTTCAAGATGAGGAATTATAAATGAGAAACAAAATAGAATGATACACACCAACTAATGACTTCATTAACCACTGAAATCTTTACACATATAAGGTCGATCCAAACAATTGTATAAGATAAAGTCTTTTAGGAAAAAAGGGATCCAACCCTTTATTCTTCTACATCATTTAATATATAATGTTTCAAATAGGTTACATGTACTTATGTTTAATCTTGAGAATCAGGGACACCTCAAAACAAATCTCTACAAAAACTCAGGACGAATTTAAGTTTCTAACTGTTGATATACCAAATCATAACAATTTACAAAAAGCTCCAAAAATCAGGGCAACATCCATGCATAACATATCTTTGATTTTACGTGTTTTTCATTCGAATGATGACACTGTTGCTTCATCTTTATCTTTCCTAGATATTTCCAATCTTCAATGCTCCACTTGAAACCAACCTTTGACAACTCAGAACAGGTGACTAATTTGGATTAATCTGTGTATCCCAATATAGATTTTGTATCCACAAAACATTATATAGCTTCATAACATGATCCATTATATGCTTACATAATTTATATCCTTCCCCTGTTACAAAATATGAAACTGGGTGCGAATAGCAACAAAATCGGTTGCTACAGGTGTTCTGGTAGTGCCTATATTTTCCTGTGTATACGATTGCAGGAACTTCTTGTAGTGACCTTCAAAAATTAACCCTGCATGTTTTAAACACTATTCTTTGGCTGGGTTATAGTTGGACATAGAAAAAAAGGAGCATGATACCTTAGACACGAGGAACAAAAATATTTTTCCATCATCCATTACTTTTAATCTCAAAAACTGAATTTATCCTGGAGGTGATATCTTTAAATTGACAGTTTTCTATGCAAGATTGAGGAAGTTTCTTCTACCAGCAATTCTAAGCTATCATTTTTGGTCTTCTTAGATTGAGATCAGGTTTGCATATGTTTAGGTTGATTCCCTTAAGATACAATCTTAGGGTTTGGGATTTTCATATCCTTTTTACCCTGTTTCCTGGTAGGAACTCTGTTTTTCCCAGTGATTATCTTTTTATTTATGATCAAACCATCCTTCTTGAATTTATCCTTCTCAAGCTTAGTGACCGGGGTTTTCTTTCTTATATATGTCTTTCCAATAGGTTTGACAGGATCTTCATCAATGATGATAACCTTCTTTGTGATGGCATGTTTATTCAATGCTTTAGACTTCAACCTAAACTTATTTTGACTCCTTGTGCTTCGTTTCCTTACTAAAGTTCTATACCTAGATATATCATCTTCGGAGGAACTCGAGGCATGAGGAGTGACCTATGGGATAGGCTCTTCAAGGTGTACAGGATCTTCAAACTATATTGTTGTTTTTCTAGGTCGTTGGTCTTCCACTGAAACCATGGGTTCTGCTAACCTATTATCCCCTTTTGAGTAATTTTTTTGTGCAAAAGGGAAAGGGTGCTTACCTCCACCTAATATGTGAGAAGACCCTGCATCTATTTGTTGACTGACTGATGTAGCTTTTATAGGATCGTCTGGAGTCTTTAAGCATGCTACTCATTTACCCTTCTTTGCAGTGGTAGATTGACCAGCATAAGATGGATTTTCTTGATCAGGCTTAACAATATTTCCATGTGATTGAGAAACATGAGAAATCTCTTCCTTCTTAAACCCCAACTGGATCAATAATCGATCCCAATTCTTCTGCAATTTCCCCAGTTTGGCCTTAACAAGAACTTTAATCAACCCTTGATGGAAAATTCCGTGAGGATGGGTCTTGGGGTTTTATTGAACCCTCATAGCCATCTTGTTGAGATCCATTAATTAATAATAAGGTATATTGATCCTCTTAATCCCTGCTAGATGAAGCAAAAATCGAAGATGGAACAAGAATACAATAGAATGGTGCCCCTCGCATGTGATGAATCTCTTAATCATGAGCAAGGCTTCCATCCACTCATCAACAATCCAATCCCTGGGATTCCCTTGGCCCAATTAGCGTCTCTATGTTCAGGATTTAAAAATTGATTGATGTCTCCTCATGTAATCAATTTATTTTTAAACCACCTTTCACCATCAGTGGGGAGGTTGCAAGCAGCTACTATAAATTCTTCAGTAACTTGCATAACCAATTTTGTGATTCGGTCCCACTTTTCATTAAAAATCTTACCAAACTCCCTAGTTGTAGTGTAATGGTGACCATCCATCTTGGAACAGAAAAGGTACCACCCTGCCCAATCGAAAATAATTTGACTATATTCATAAGCTTCCATAACTTTGGGCCCTTCAGGCTCTTTCCAATTCACATGTCCACCTTTACCCATCTACACAATCACGACCCAAAAATTAGATTCTTGGCTACATAGAAGAGATTTGTCTATTGTGTAATGAGAATAAAAGGTGATTTTCTAGCTGTGCAGGAGCCAATTCAAATAAACTAGTTGTTGTCGTTAATGAACAATGCATCAATTTTATGAAAAAACATTTAATAAGAAAATTGATCTGTGTAACCTTCTGGACAACTGACAGGTACAGATGACGATACACCCCATTTTGCATGCTATGGCTAGCGGCGATTACTTTTCTAAATTTTTTTTCATACTCATGAGCTTGTAGCACAATCCACATCTTCCACGACTCACCAAAGTGCTTAAAATGATCATGACCAGGGACATGTGGAAGTTCCTGTAGCGCCCAACCAGATTTATCTTTTTCTCTCTTGAGTGGATTAGACTTTGAATCTGCAACTCATGAAGTTAAATAATCATGATGCATAAATATTGATATGACTAATGGCTCAAATGAAAAGATTTGAAACCATTTGATGTCATCAAGTAATCATTTAAGCATGTGTCTAATTATCTATGTCCCCTTCTCACAACATTAAGTCCATCTCATTCATTCACTCTAGCATTCTTTAAAACCCCTTAAGGTGAGCTATTAAACCTTTAACAACAAAATGCTAAATATTTAATAACTTAAACAAAATTTGAAATAACAAGTATGAATGAATGAGGGATAAAAAAAAGTAGAACATAGTAGGTGTTAACAACACTCACCATGATACCTGGCTTGTACATCATTGAGAAAGACCCAATGTCTTATGGAATCCACTTGATGTGGTGGATACCATGATGATGAACTTGGAACTATGGTGGCGAGGTGGGCCTATGTCTATGAAAGTGGACATTGTTGGTCAATTTGTCTCTCGGTACTCCATGTCTGCAACCTGAGGGCATTGAGACATCATTTCCTTAGTTATCCCTAGGAGTTATGGATAACATTTGGCTCCTACTTGGGGACATGTACTTGTCATAGACTGCATGAGAACCGAGACATCTCTTGGTGGACCTGTGCCTACACTAAAACATAAAACTATAAAATCCAAGGTGGTTCTATCACCCTTCGACCATATATATCAAAACCAAAAAAGACAACTAATCTAGAAAAGAAAATTTTGCATTTTTTCAAAAATTTCTAAACTAAACATGTAATATGATGAAATAAATATGCAAGTAGAGCAAAATGAAAAATGAAATTCAGCTAAACTACCATGAGAAATCAAGATGAAAATGAAAGGAAATCAAGATAACCTACCTACTTACCTAGGGCCTGAGCCCTGAAGAAGTCAAGGGCCTTGGATGTAGGGTCGGAGAAGAGACCCATCCACTGGTAATGGCATCTTTCTCTCATCCAAAGTTGTCAAGTAATAATTATTTTTTTCAGGCTTCTTCTTGATGATGTAAGGACCAAGCCAAGAGATGTCATCCTTATGGTCATATTTAGGATTGCTCTTCCTCTTGTTCCACATGAACACAAGACTTCCTTCACTGTAGCTGATGTAGGTAATATTCTAAATGTAAGTATAAGAAGGAGGTCTTGTGTTGACTGCACTTCTAATGGATTTCTCAAGTTCTTGACTTTCTTTATCTTATTTCTTCAATATTTGGATGGACCTTGGTTCTTTCCCTTGGAACTTCACAAGATTTTATTTGTACTCATTCATCCTTGGGAGTAGCGTATATATGAAATCCTCCTGCATCAAAGGTAACTCTCGTGGATTATACTCAATGTTTTATGGAACCTCATCAAACTCACACTCACTTGTGTAATCAAGATTGTTGGGGTCCTGTTGATAGGTCTTAAATCCCTTGAATCAACAGTAGGAACCAAACCCGCCACTGAGTCCCAATTAGACTATGCAGCGTTTAATAGTGGAATGGTTCTCCTGATCATGTGATCCGTCCAAATTATAGATGGGCTTTACGTTTTCTTGTGAAGGCTATTCCTTCAGTTTGGACTATTCTCTTTTGTATATTTTATCTTGGGTGGGATCGATATGAGATGTAAGCCGGTATAAACCAACTTGGCAACAAAAATGGAATTACGCTTAACTAAGGGGAAGAGGTTGAAATTTGGATAACCCGTTGCTCAAGCATGCAGACGACAATTTTATACCATAGGCCTAGTAATAATACATTAACCATGTGAGCATCCAATTACTGTCTGAGATACTAACCACCAAAAAGAAAACACATATGCAATGAGATAATGGCAAGCAAAATAATTCATCTACCAGAACCATTCATCACATAATAACACAATGATTCATCTTCATCATTAAAGAAAAGAACAAAACATTGCACCAAATAACTTGACAACAAAATTGATTGCTCTTACTCATTACAACATCATTCATGAAACAGGATAGGAAATAGTTCTTCTCCACATCCAGTCACACATGCAGTTGATGAAAATAACTTGTCTTTGGTCCAGAAGGACTTCTCAATTCAAAGCAGCTTCAAAATAATTCTTAACAACTAGAAAGAAAGAGTTCTTGCCACAACCATCGACCTCAAACTAATTGGTCGATGTCTTTATTTATAATATAAAGTTCAACTGAAAACAATGGTTAAGTGCAGTTTAAGAAAAGAAAAATACGCCACATGGAATCATCTTCTAACAGTTTCTTTAACAGTCAACTCAAGATAGTTCTTTGAAAGGATGTATTTTCTCGTACTTGGACCAACTGATAAACAAATCTTCGCAGGTTTGGGCCCATGGGAACTTGTGCTGCTCCATCGGAGCTGCGTAGAATCCTCTGATTTCCACTGCATGCGCTCGGTACTTCACTAGACTGGTGTTTAACTGTTGTAGCACGATTTGAACCTTCATAGAATGTTCCATAAATCTTCGCACTTGTCCTAGCGATGTATCGGTCACCTTGACTAGCTCTTTAACCCATAGCAAATCATGCTTGGCATGTGATTCAATTATGTCACATAAGTCCATGAAGCTATCGGGGTCACTGAACTCGGGGAGTCCTATATCCTTTATTGCTTCATTGATCTTACCCCAAAGTTTCCTTCGGGTTCCTTGGAGAGGTTATGGAAGGAACTTTTTTTGGTATTCGGAGGGATATTTCCTGCAAGCGGGATTGACATCGTTGAGAAATTACTTATCAGGTAAAACATAGGAAGATGTAATCCGTACTCGTAGAGCTTGCCAGTCCTTATTGTTAAATACTTATGTGATCCTAGTAACCTTTTTGAATGACCTGTAGTGTCTCTATACGCACCACCGCTCCTCTTCAGTTTGGATGAATTACATCTACATGCCATAGCGTGGTAGATCAGGTACGACAGATACGAGCATTGAAGCCATTCCAGAGGTCGATTTCCCTTTGGGGTTTGGAAAGGATGCTAGAGCTTTATGTGTGTCGAAAGTGTGGGTCAGCTCCAAAAAGGTCGGATGTAGCAATAAAGGAAGTCATTAAATGCCCCAGGTCAAGGCAATTTGTTACCCCATAGGTCGTATCACCAAGTTTTTCAACCATCATTCGCTAATAGTGGAGGCTGGGAAGATTAAAGAGATTGGAAATGATTGTACCGTATATTCTCTTCAAATCCTATCGGAAGTGTTTCATACGTCCTGGATCATATCCATCATGCAGATATGACACATTAATTCTTCAAAACATCTCATCACAATGTATGAGTATTCCTTGGCACATTTCGTCTCACTGCTCCTCTCTGCTATAAATCTTAGATGTTTTGTGCAGGTTCTACGCATCGGTCGAGTTTGTATACAAGTAGGGACTAATCTTGCGAGTCCAATTCTATCAGACTATGTGTTGTTTCCCTTCATCTAGTCGTGTACATCTAAGCACACACTCGTTGTTGCTCCATGGGATCCCCTCAAAACATGTGACAAGGTACGCAAGGCAGCCGGAGCGCCAGGTCCGAACCCCAACATGCCTGGGACTCTTTCTTATTGTCATTGAGTGTCTATGAGATTTCAAAAGGAGGTCCTTACCTTTACTCTGAAATGATGTTAGTGCCTCAAGCAGAGTTTGAAGTGGAGAAAATTTCTTATGAAGGACACAGGTTGGAGGCCACACCCTCTCAAAATTCGACACCGTGGAGGAGGGGAAGGCCCAGAAAAAATAAGGAAGTAGGAGGAAGCCACATCTTGACTGAGCTGAGTGCATACCCAACCATTGAGGAGTTCATGATGCATGCTACCCGGCTAGATCCTGTCAGGACTGCCAATCGAGGAAGTGAGAGCCGAATGCGAAGGACGGGGGTATCAGGTTCTAACGTTGAAAACCCCAATCAACATCTAGAGCAGGCACAACTTTCCATAGCCAAAATTTATCAAGAAAATAGAGAATTGTGGAGACAACTAGTGGCACAGAACCAGGAGGTATCAACACCACCAAGTCGTGAAGGAAGCACAAATTGGCTCAAGAGGCAGCTTCGGGAAGCACAAGATACGATTGTGCAGCTATGCAAAGCACAAAGGATGATGGAGGAGGAGAACATAAGGACATTGCAAGGCGCACAGAGCAGTTCGGGAGAAGGTCCGTGTGTAGGAGATACATGATGGGCGGAACCTAGTTTTGTATTCTTGGAAGTGGTGTATGTTTTGATAGTTTTCCCTGTTTGTTGTGAGAAATTTCACGTTCTCCATGTAACCGGGTCGGTTGGCCAAGGTGTTGGTAGTGTTTATTGTATGTAACCTAAGACCGACGGGAGCCTTAATATATGAAATTTCAAAAATGTTTTTCCTGAACAAATTCTAGTCATAGCAGTTGAAAGAATCGTGTTTCCTCTTTGCACATAAATCTACCGTGTTCTTATTCAAGCTTCTCGTAATTATGTGATTTTGTAATTACCATTGTTCTGAGTTATTTTGTAACTTCATTGATATTTTCCTTTAGAAACTTTCGATTCCTAATGATGTCGATGTGGCGTTATTAACTCAGGGCTTATTAAAAGAAAACCTATAACTCAACTCATGGGTAAGGGTTGCACTCGGGACTTCGTTTACGTCGAACGTGCTAAATTGAGCTAGATATTGCGTTTGTCGATGTTGACGAAGATCAGAGCTCGTCAACTTTGATTCTCTCTATAATTTATTTCACTTTTAATCCTTCCCGATGCTGAAATCCTTAAGCGCATCCAGGAAAAATTTGACTGTCATTTATCTAATTTAGATATTCGTCTTTTAAGTTAATGATTTTTCACATGTCCAAGCAATATTTTAAAGACTTAATGAGAAACAAAAATGATAAGCAAAGGACACATTTTCCAGATCAGACAATGCCAAAAGATCAAGTGGTACCCAAAAAGTGATATTTTACGTAGACGTTTAGGGTGTGTTGAGTGCTCAACAAATGGTGATTCACTGGGCGAACATAGAATCTTTGTTCTTCCTTCATGCTCGGCTGGTATGAAAGTTGGTGGAGAAACTTTCATGGTTTTAAATCAAAGCCTCTTTTACCTGCAACAATTTGAAATCCTTTGGTTGATGTTTCTCGGTCTGCCCGCGAGGTTTCGACCTTTATTCCTCCTTCATTTCCTGTAACCTTGACTTTACGTCCCCTTTTACAAAATACTAGCAAAGAATTCATTGGAATGAAGCCCTTAGTTACCTTTACTCCTTCACTTTGGTGTTGCTCCACTTCTAGCGAGCATCCATAGCCACGACGGAGTCACCCCGACATCACAGACCTTGCTCCGCTGCCAGCGAGCATCTATGGCCCCGACAGAGATATTTGCATACCCTCCACTATTGATCATTCTTTTGATAATGTCCATTTTATTTCAGCATGATACCCTGAGTGAGTGAGAGAGGA
This sequence comes from Picea mariana, assembly GCA_032191745.1. Lineage (NCBI taxonomy): Eukaryota > Viridiplantae > Streptophyta > Pinopsida > Pinales > Pinaceae > Picea > Picea mariana. Next base: position 86,268 of record JASDQU010750644.1, read on the forward strand.
TGACGTCTATTTATTTTGCAAAGTGAGATGGTTAGGTGGACCCTTTGCTATCTTGTGTTCAGAGATGATTTTAAGGATGGAAATTTATTTTAAAATGTAGACACCTTGGCGAATCTTACTAATCCTTAGTATGCCAACTATACATGATTGGCGATATTTTTGTAAAAATATTCAAATTTCTAAGGATTTTATATAGTTTTTATAAAAGTTTGGCGATTTTTAAGGTAAAAAAATTTTATCCTATAGAATTTGGGCGAATCATTTTTAAAATAGCGAACCTCGTTTTTGGAAAAACCATGGAAAATTAGCCCATGAGTGAAATTTAGCCCCTAAAATCATCCCTGCTTGTGTTCGGGTTCATGTAGTCCTTTCCGGCTTTCCTTATTACCCTTAAGGTCTTACCAAACCACTAGGTGGACACTTCTAGCATTTCTTCGAAGTTGTTCGTTTGTGCGGGTTAGATGGAGGGATCCTCAAAGAAACTGCAAGTTCCTTGATGCTTATTGTGTTGTATGTGAGCGGTGAGTTTAGAATAGATTTCACTATGTCGCATGACTTAAGGTCAACCATTGTCCCACTAAACATAACTTTCAAAAGCATAGAAATCCAAAAAGAAAAGTATTTTGAAATCATGGATGATTTTAAGGATGGAAATTTATTTTAAAATGTAGAAACCTTGGCGAATCTTACTAATCCTTCATATGCCAACTAAAAATGATTGGCGATATTTTAGTAAAAATATTCAAATTTCTAAGGATTTTATATAGTTTTTATAAAATTTTGGCGATTTTTAAGGTAAAATAATTTTATCCTTTAGAATTTGGGCGAATCATTTTTAAAATAGTGAATCTCGTTTTTAGAAAAACCATGGAAAATTAGCCCATGAGCGAAATTTATCCCCTAAGTGAAATTTAGCCCCTAAAATCATCCCTGTTTGAAATCTTGAAAACACTAAAACAAGATGCCTCCCTTTTTTTATTTTTATTATTTTTATTTTTTTTATTGGAAATATTGTTTGAGGGCTTGGCCATTTACTGGGAGGGCGTTAGGTTTTCCCCTCAGATTTTGTAACCAATAAGTGCCCGCCCCAATCTTCTCAGCCACCTGGAAAGGTCCAAGCCATAGATTTTGAAACTTAGAATGTTTCCCTTTGGGCTCATTTGCTCTGTCCCATTTCAGTACTACGTCTCATATTTCAAAATCCTTCTCTTTGGCCTTATGCTTGTCAAACCACCTTTTCACTATCTGTTGGTGAGTTATGAATTTCAACTTAGCCTTTTCTCTCTCTTATTCTATCATGAGCAGAGTATCAATTCTTTGTTGTATGACCGACGAAGAATCCCCATTGGAATCTTGGGCTACTTGAAGAGATGGAATATAAAGCCCATTTGGGAGAATAGCTTCCTGTCCGTAAACTAGGAAGTACGGGGAATTTACGATGGCTTCTTTGCGTGTGACCCTAATGGCCCACAAAGCGTTATGGAGTATATTATGCCAATTCCTTTGGTATTTTCAACCATCTTCTTTAGTATCCTTACTAGGTTCTTATTGGTCGATTCTGCCACCCAATTTCCTTATGGGTAATAATTTGCAGAGTACTTAATTATGATTCCTTTGTCCAAAGCAAACTCCGCCAGTCGGGTTGAAGAGAAATAAGTTGCATTATCAAAAACTAGGACATAAGGGACACCAAACCTCATGATTAGTTGTTGCTCTATGAATTGGATCACCACTTTTTCGTTTATATGAGTCAAATGGATAACCTCTGTCCATTTTGTGAAGTAATCAGTGGCAGTCAAAATGTACTTGTGTTGTTTTGAAGAGCTTGGTGTGATTTCTCCTATGATATCTAACCCCCATTTCTCAAAAGGCCTAGAGATAATCACTGGCTGGAGTGAAATTGTCGCTCTCTTCTCCCTCCTAACGGTTACTTGACAAGTTTTATAGTTTTTGGCATAGGTATGGGCATCTTTGAACAAGGTGGGCCAATAATAACCATCTCTCAGTATCTTATGAGCGATGGTGTTTCTTGCGAAATGCCCACTGGAAGGGTCATCATGGATTTCCTTCAGGAATTTCTCTACATCTTCACGTTTGAGACATCTTAAGAGTACTCCATCATAATTAATCTGGAAGAGTACCAAATTTATGAGGCGGTATTGTGCAGATTTTAACCTAAGAGCTCTCCTTTCCTTAGGGTTGAGATTTTCTGGGTAGGCCCCATGGTGTAGGAGGTAGGTAATATTCTCATACCAAGACTCGGGCCCTAGAGAAATGTATGAATCTTCACCACACCATAATTCCATTTCATTCTCCCATCCAGAATCTTCATTTCCTTGGTCTTGGGCTTCAGCTGTGAATTTGCACAACCCTTTCCCCTTAAAAAGTTTGGTAGGTTTTATATCTAGATCAAATTCTTGGACTACTACCATCTAGATCCCTCTTCTTTCCCCCATCTCTTGCTAAGTAAACAAGGATCATACTGCAGGGTGAGGCACAATCACTTTGGTGTGGTTCTTGAGGATGTAAGACCTGAAGTGTTTTACTGCCTTGTATACCGCATAGGCATGTTTGTCAATAGCAGGATAGTTAAGCTCAGATCCTTGGAGATTAGTTCTCATGAACGACACCAAAGCTTCATTGTTTTCATCATCCTTCTGATTCAATACTGCAGCTAATGACTGGTCGGAGGCGAAAGTATAGAGGAAGAAATCCCTATTGAAATCGGGACTTCGTAGCACAGGCGCCCGAGATATGGTAGTTTTAATATTGCTGAAAGAATCCTTTCGTTCATCATCCCACTTAAATTCAGCATCTTTGGGAATCATCTTTTGTAAGGGTTTGAGGATTTCTGCGAAATCGGGAGTGAATTTCCTCACAAAATTTATTTGCCCGAAAAAGGATTGCATAGCTTTCTTGTTATGGGGCAACGAGAGAAGAGCTATGGCTTTAATCCTTTCTGGGTCTATGAGAATACCTTATTGGGATATAATATAACCTAACAACTTACCTTCCTCGACACCAAAAATGGTTTTCTTTGGATTTAAGGATATACCATACTTCCTACACCTTTAGAAAAATTGAGTTAAGTGTTGGATGTGTTCTTCTTTGTTCTTTCAATACACACTTATGTCATCTAGATACACTACCACACACTTGTTGATTAGTCCCTGAAATGATACGTCCATGGACCTTTGGAAGGTCTCTCATGCATTGATTAACCCAAAAGGCATGCATTTATAAGCGAAGGTTCCCCACCTAGTTCGAAAAGTAGTTTTTAAACGATCCTCCTCCGAAACCAGGACTTGGTTGTAACCTGAGAAACCGTCTAGTAGGGATAATATCTTCAAGCCAAACACGGTCTATGGGAGTTTGTCCATTAGTGGAACTGGGTAGTTTTCCTTTTCTGAAGCTCTGTTGATATTTCTAAAATCTACACATAAGCGAATTTCTCCAGAATTTTTCCTCACAGAAACCAGATTTGCTACCCAAGCGGAATGCCTGACCTAGAAAATAATCTTATCATATAAAAGTTTATTTAATTCCTAATACATGAGAGGCTCCAGGGATGGGTGATACTTTCAAATCTTCTATTGGAAAGGTTTCACCTCAGGTTTCAACGGTATAGTGTGTTGAATGATCCGAGTGTCATAGGTTTTCAAGTCTCGGTAGGACCACGCGAAGACATATTGATATTGTCTGAATAGTTTGAGATAAGCCTTCCTTTCCTCTTTAGATATGGTCTTGTCGAGATTCACATTCTTTGGATTTTCCTAGGTTCCTAGATTTATAGTTTCATGCAGGGGACCAGGGCTACCGGTCTTAGAGTTCTTAGGCCCCCTAAAGCATTCTTTCAGGTCAAATAGACTTTCTAGATTAGCTATCCCCTTCGGGATGGTGTGAGATTTTGATATGTTAATAGGCTAGACTATTAGAGGATCAGTTTCTATCACTTTCTCTTGGAATACCTCATCGTCAATGGCTAAATCTTTTAAATTGTCTTGGTTATTCAGGAAGTTTATGATATGTTCATCTCCTTCAAAGACCTTCCAATTAGATATAGTGTTAGGCACCAATGGTTTGTAGAGTAGTTTCATAGTGAACGGGGAGTCTACATAGTCCTCTAGAGGTGACAGCCTCGAAGCTGTTGTGGCCAAGGAATCAGCAAGGATGTTCTTTTCTCTGGGGATCACGGTGATATTGAAAGCTTCAAAATGCTCCATTAACCTATGCACTTCCTGCTGATAATTATTTAGGTGCAGGGAATTGCAATGTATAGTATTTCTTACTTGTCTAACGATAATCTCTGAGTCCCCAAAAACTTTCAATTCTTTAACGTTCAAGTCTATGGCTTTCTTTAACCCTTGTACTAGAGATTCATACTCGACGGTGTTATTGGTGCATTCGAATTCTAGTCTAGAGGACAATAAATAATAATTGCCTTTTGGATCAATGAGGATGCATCCTTCCCCCAATCCCTCCTGTGATTTAGATCCATCAAAGTATATGGTACAAATTTTTGAACGACAATCACCCTCTTCTTCTGGTACATTTCTTTTTAGTTTTCCTATCTCTTGTTCTGTAACTTCTAACACGGGGTATTGGAAGAGGAGGGTGTCTTCTATCAGTATAGATGATTTCTCTTGAAAAAACATTTCAGAGTTTTGAGTGAGGGGGACATCAGATAAGAGAGGAGAAAATTTTCTGAAGTGGGAATGGCAGGAATAATTTCCCAACACGGGAAAATCCGTAGATGAGGGTTCATTCAGGGTTTCTATATCAATGACTATGTGTTTCAAATATCTCTCCCTATCGATTATGATCATATTCTTGTATCTCTTCAATGGTAGCCAAAGGTGTGCCCAGTCTGTGCTAAAGTACCCATTTAACTTCTCATACCAATCTCGACTTAGTAATAACCCATAGGCCTCTGGGATGTCTACCACGATGATGTCAATCACTTGCACAAATTTAGGATGTGTCACTATTCTGATCATTACATCCCTAAGTTCCCCCATGACTTTGACCTGGGTCCTGTATAGTTGTATCACGTGTTTTTCGCTCTGTAGAGGAATGGCATTTAATTTTCTGCAAATTGACAAGGGCATAATGTTGGAAGATGCTCTTGAATCTACCAAACAATTATGGAGGTTCAGGTTGAAAACTTCGAAAGTTAACAGGAAAGGTAGGACAAAAGGCTTCCCTTTCTTATCTTCCGAACAAGTATTCACAGTTGGTTTATTCATTGGGTCTGTGGAAGCTAGATTTCTTTCCTGACCATTGCTAGTCGTAGGGTCTTCTACTGAATTCAAATCTTGTAGCAAGAATTCCTTCTGTTGTGGGGTCCATGACTGATATGTTCGTCCTTAACTTCTTCAACTCTTCAACTACATTGTAATCGAGTTTGGGCGATTCTCGGGTATGGATGATTATAGGTTTCCTACTGGAAGAAAAAGGTGTTTTCGGGCGATCAAGGGATGTCTTATCTATCAAAGTTTGGGTAGCAGTAATGTCTTTTGAGACAGGTGGACCTTTACTGCGCGTCTGCACCACCGATACCTCGACGGGTGGTTCTTGAGACTCAAACAGGTCGTCGAAAGGCATGTGTAGGTCGGGATCCCATATCAGCATGGTTGTATCTTGTGGTGGATCAACCTCTTCCTGGTCGGCAATATTCATAACTAAACTGCTCGATCGTTCGGTCAGGGAGACTTCATCTAAAAACCGATTGGCCATCAAATTCATGGTGTGCACCCATTGAGAGAAGTCTCTTTTAGAGTGGTTTTCTTGGTGATACATACAGAAAGAATCAGATGCCACATTCCCTAGATCGATATTTAAGTTGGTTGGGGGAGGTTCAATCACCTTGAACGATGGGTTCCTTTTAAAGAAAGGCTTGTAGGGCCTCTAGCCTTGGTTTCCTTCCCCTACTTTTCTCTTCATGTCTATGATCTCGTTTGATAGTTTCTTAACCATGTGTTTTAGATATTATATTTATCCATTACCTTTGTTAGGAGTTTGTTCTTCTTGCTTCCCCAACGGTCTAGTCAAAAGAAGTCCTCTTCCAGGGGGAGGTTGAGCTTCTTTCTTAACTAATGAAACTTGGCCTTCCTTACACCCTTTCATCTAGAATTCTATCATTTTGGCTTCTTCGAAATTCTCATATAGGGTTCATTTAGCAACCCTTTTTATGAACATGGAAATGCAAGTTGGGAGAGTGTTAGCATAAACTTCAATTTGCAATTTTTTGGTTGGATTAGCTTAGGGATGGAACTTGTTCAAGATAGTCGTGAATATTTGATTGAAGTCTTTGACCCTTTCTTTGATTTAAGTCTTTTAACCCTTTCTTTCTTTGATTGATGGCGAACAACTCGGCCATCAGAACTCCCATAGTAGTTTCTTTGGCAAATTTTTCTAGAAAATCTTTCTGGAACTTCATCCAGCTAGTTATAGATCCTATCGGCAAGTTGAAGTACCACATGGAAGCTGATTTTTCGAACGTATAGTGGAAAATTCTACATACCACATCTTCATGTTGTACGTTCATAAGCCTGATCACTAGTATAAATTTCTTGGTATGATATTCAGGCAATCCAAAGGATTTGGGATCGAACTTGGGAAGCAACTTCTCTGGATGACGGGGAAGGTTATGAACTGGTCCTGAGAGGGCCAAAGCGTCTCTGGCTAACCAGGGTTGATTGTTCAGGAGTGGATTCCCCCTGTCATCATTATGGTCATTACCACCTTCCATATCTTCAGACTCTGATTTAAACTCTTCTTCTTCTGAAAAATCGTTCGGTTCAAAGACGTCGTTGGCTGGCATTTTGGGTATCAAATCAAGAGGTTCTTGGAGTACAGTAATGGCGAAATCTATTAAGTCTTCTACCGATTGTACTA
>JASDQU010750645.1:32537-43623 GCA_032191745.1 Picea mariana
AATGCACTATGACTCTGACTTGGGTTTCTTGAATTCTGCACTCAATGCAGTCTTGACATTGTTCAGTGGTTTAGGTTGTGGAACTCCCTTAACAAACTTCATGTACCAGCTCAACGCACAGTCTCTCAAGGTAGTACTAAATTGAGCTCTCTTAACTGCTTCCTCATTGACTTTCTTAATACTCCATACAACTTCGCATAAGAACCAGTGTTGATCGGGATCTTTAGATCCATCTCCTCTAAAGATAGTTTGCCTCATTTCATATGCCATAGGTCTTCCTAGGGTGCTTCACTGATTATGTGATGAACTACTAGTAACAGTAATCTGAGTGCTCTGATAAATCTGGCTACTCTGGTTACTTAACGCTGCTAAAACAACAGGTGGAGTAATACTACTTACTTCGATGGTTGACATAGTTCCTGAAGTTTATGATTCTTCTCGGCAAGGTTCTTCAGTCTTCCCTTTCTCTACCCTATATTACTCTCAATGTTCATCATTTAATAACTCTTCTTCTTCTCCACTATAGAACCCTTCATCCTATTTTAATGGTTTGTGATTTAGATCAAGCAATTCCACCAGAGGAACCTCTCTGAAGGTTCTCCCACTGTGTGTATGTCCAACCTCTGTGTCGCTGTCACTGTCTGAATTCTCGAACATTAGATTTTTGATTTGATCAACTACTGTATCTTCAATATGTTCTTCTCATGCAACAACATCTTGATCTTCAACTTCAAAAAGTGTAAAAATTTTCCTCTCGGTCCCTTAAAGAAATATCTCTCTTCTTGGATATATGACTCTACTCTTTCAATAGAAAAATCAATAATGTACCCTCCAATGGTGTTATCAAAACAATGATCTAATGCTTCTGACATGATGTTATCAACTCTCTTGACCTTCTTGATTAGTACCGACGTCCAAACCACATGTGGTCTAAATCTGATCTCAAACCGGGTATCTGCAAATCTGGTTAACCACTCGTATAGCTCCTTATGAGTTCCTCCAAAGAAAATCCTGTGTATATCAGTAAAGATATATCTTCCCAACCAATCCTCTGTACTAATATTAGGTTTGTTATTCTGAGACTCAACGAAGTCCTTCTCTTTTTCTTCTATCCACTTCTAAATCTCTATCTTTGATGGAAACCACCTTGACATTCCCTCAAGAAGATCCTTGTCCCGAAAACAGAACCATTTGTACCAACAATCCCTAACTACTGGCCCTTTCGACAACACCTGCGAAGAAGATGTAGTCTCACCCGAAGTAGCAATAGGGGGTTGCAGGACACATGTCTCTACAACCAGAGGAATTGAAAGTGGATTCAAAAGAACAACACATAGAGATTTAGTTATTCTTTACCAACTTAAACCTACATTGCACAGTTATATCTCAGATCTAGCACAATAATGTAATGAAAGAATAACATATTGAAAATAACACAACATCAATCACACATAAAAAAATGATATACGTGGTTCACCCTCTCCCTAGGGCTACATCCACAGAACTGTGTTTCTTGATATATTATATCAAAACATACAGTTCTATCTGCGCACTTAGCTTTCATATATCTCTCTCCTTCTCTTCTTCTCTCCCCTCCCTATGCACCCAGCTACAGGATTGATCTTCTCACCCAGTTTAAGATCTTACAATACAACAATTTTCTCACAACACAATACTCTCCTCAGGCACAACAATAATCACTAGACTTCAACAATACAAATCCTCTTCAAACTCAGAATGACCCAATCCCAGGTCCTCTAGACATTTATTTACCTTACATGACATATGTCTAGGTGTCAAAACCCTATATAACAAAACCCTAGGTGTCTAAAACTATAGGTCAACTTGACCCATGTTTTTAGGGCATCACCCACCTATCTTTCCTTCTTTCCCGCAAGGTGCTCCAAATAATCCGTTGGTGGCATTTTCCTCTTGCTCAGTTTTCCACGATCCATCTTCCTTGCTGATCTGTCTTCCTCGATCTTCTCGTTCAATGACTCGTTTTCTCTTACTTCTCTCCTTCTTTTCTGCTTCTTTGACCACTTCGACCCAATCTCAGTCAATGTGCCTTCTGCACAGTTCGTACTTCACCTTTCTTCCTGAATCTTTTCTTTCTTCCATAACCAAGGGCCAACACAAGTTCAAACCCATGTGGTTCGGACCTTTCATCGTGAAAGAGGTCATAAAGAAGGGAACTTATCATCTGGTTGACTTTGAGGGAAATTCCTTGGCAGAGCCTAGAAATGGGCTCTACCTCAAGAAGTATTACTCTTAGGTTGGTTTCCTGGGTGACTTCTTGTACATATGTATAGTTCTTATACAACTTTATTGTTTGTTGTTTTATGGATGTGTCTTTATTTATGTCATATTTTTCACTATGGCAGATGTCAAGTGAATCATAGGTGTTCTTTGGGTTTGCGGACGGTGCTAGCTGACACACTCAGAGGCTTGCTTCCGTAGCTTGGGTGATTTTCACGCCTCAAGGCCAGTTTTTGTATTCCAGAGGTATCTGTTTACATGACTCCACTAACAATGTCACTGAATACAACACAGTGATAGAGTTTCTACATGACACTTTGTCGCATGGAATTTATCACCTACGGGTCTACTTAGATGCTCAGCTAGTTGTGTCCCAGTTAAATGGGGTTGACCACGTTTATGATCCTACTTTACAACAACGTTTCCTTAGGGTACATCTCTTAGAATGTTACATTGAATACATTACATATATCCATGTTCCTAGAAGATTAAATCAAATAACAAATACTCTAACTAATCAAGTATTAGATTGGCATGTTGCACACACATACACATGTACATGCATTTGTAAAAAATGTGTTCCATAAGACATAAATATGTAAATATATATATATATATATATATATATGTGTGTGTGTGTGTGTGTGTGTGTGTGTCAAAAAGTCTCAGAGCACATAGGTGGGCGTGAACGACTCAAAAATAATATCTTGTATACATCATAGGGCTTATTCCCTCAAAAATATACAAAAAGTGCCCTCAAAACATAATGAGTCCAACCTATCTGAGCTCAGGGCCTATTGGCCCTTCCATAGTGAACGACGATGTTATCCAAATGACGAAAAAGTTGAACCCAAGTCTGTGGCACCCAAACTACATGAGACTGCATAGATGGTGGGAGATCCTCGATCTCAGCCATAGGAACTGTGTGAGTGAGCACGGTGAGGTTCTGCTCCACCCATCTAAAAAATCTCTCATCCTCTCCGGCTGCAGGTCCCCCTCCGGTTGCTGGTCTGCTGACTCCTGCTGGCACCTCCTATGGTTGAGGACTTCGCTAAGTCCTCACTAAATCTGTTGGGCGTACTGGTCCCACATTTGTACATAACAAATACATAGATGTCAGTACTCTGATGCATATAAAAATGATATATATAAAAGAAATTAAAGATTAAATAACTTTTAAAAAAAATATGTATGTAGCTCTCCTCCCTCTTCTCCGGGAGGTATGGGCATATCTGGATCTCAGGAAAAGTCGATTCCAACATAGGGGTAGTCCTCTATCAATGGAATCTGTCATGCCCACCAGTGGAAAAATTTGTCGTTTAAGCCCTCTATGGTCCTTCCTCCCACCTATCGGGGCAGCAGTGTTTCCCATCTACATATCATTGGGAAGGAGGCCAAATGCCTTCGTACCATCTCTTTGGGACTCAAACTGGGCACCCTCTCGAAGAAGAATGAGAATAGAATGGTGCCAAACCTGAAGTTTTTGTTGCTACGCTCTTGAAACTCTGTCAACTTCCTCTTCATGCGAGTGAGCATAGTCATGCTCCAGTCATAAAAATGTGCATCCAGGCACTGAATTGCATAATGCATGTGTGCCCAGGAGGCCTGGTGTAGGGTCACAAATTCAGTGATCCACCCAATAAGCAATAGGATCACCTTGAATGACAAGTTGGTGATCTTGTTGATGGGCACTTGAGAACCTACTTTCCCAGTGCCGGTCTCACAATGCATCCTGATTTAGTATTCAATTTTGAAAGGCCTAGGGGGGAAAGTGTGCAGATTGGCTGCTTCCCCTCTCCTTAAGAGGCTAGTCAAGAAGTATATGTCCTTAGTCGTTGGAGTCAACTAATGCCCCTCTACCATAAAATAATCCACGTCTAGGTGTCAGTAATCCACTAGGGTGTTCTGTAACCTTGGTTATGCCCTCATGAATGGACATCGAAAGAAATTCCACATCCCACATTGTTTCAATGCAACAATGGCAATAGGGTCCTCATCGACCAAAATATCAATATCCTCATGTTCCCTTTCCCTCCAGTGGAGATACATCCTATTCCATGACAGTTCAAAGCAGATTTAGCTCTTGCATTTTTATTTTTCCATGCTTTTGAGGGTGTACATGGGTTGTTTTGGACATAGTCTCATATGTATGCAGGAAGATTATTTTCTTCCCATGGACATACACGATTTGTCCTTGGACAACCCGCATACACGTAGGGCCACTCTTGTTTAGGAGAGCATGCCCCCCAAAAAACCAAAATGAATGCACAAAATAAGGACGAAAATGCAAGAGGGATGAGTTTGTACTTACTTGGTCCGAGCGAAAGTTCATTTCATCCTCTGAAGCTCTCGTAATCAACTTATTTAGAAAAATAGTATTTTTTACCTTCTGGTTAATTTTCAAATTGCAATGGTGAAAATGAGCTGTCAGATTCTATTTATAGACTTTTTTGGTCCCTTTTCCCACTTTTTTGGCCCCCTTTGTCATTTTTTCTGGCTTGGAAATCATTTAATTTCATTCTTGAGTTTCTCATTGGATGTTATGACGCACTTTTCCTTTTGGTTTGGTAACATTTTGGGAGTTGGGTCACTTTTAAAGGTCCTTTGGTAAAATTCATTTTTTCCAACTTTTTGCATGTAAGTTAGGATCTCACCTCCACTTTCTACATGTCATTGTCTTTTCCGCTTTTCCATAGGATCGATTCCGCCAAAGTGTGACACCGAACTGTCATTACTTCTTTAGAAGTGTTGTGACTAGGTGGTAGAGCCTACCTTTACATGGATGCCCTAGATAGATCCTTGTTGCATTTTGATGTCCATGCTGTCTATAATGACTTTAGGCTCGGGATTCCTTATTAGTCCTGTCATGATTACAATATTGAGCTTCATTCGTATGATGCACCATCACTCTTGGTTTCACCCTCGGGACTCCCAAAATGAGCATGATTTGTTGTCTTTCAAGATCACTTTGAAATACGAAAGAAACATCCGACGAGACTACATTTATGCTTTTCAATATTGTCTGTACTAACTGAGAAAAGTAACCTCATGGAATCTTCTTTAATCCCTTTTTAGAATTTCTAAACATGAAAATATTTATGAGCGATATTGTTGTCCTTCACGCTTGCCAAACTCAAATCTTATGGCACATCTTTCCAATGGTAGTTTACCCCTTTTTTATTCCGGATGGTCAATTTTATGAACAAAGGTATACTCTAGGAACTTCGGTTCGCTGGAAGATTATTATCAGGTATAATTTTAACCCTCTCTCGGTCTTGAGGGACTAAATTTATGAAAAAGGAACATTCTCCTTGGTTTTGGTTTATCACCTTTTTCAGGCCTTAGAGATTACTTATGAAAAAGGAACCCCCATAGAGTCCATAGTCAAGATCCTTTCAGACTCCCTAGAATTGAAAAGATCATCGAGTGACCTTGTTCCTTCACACTCGTTAAATTAGTCCAAAAGAACATCTACTAGAATGAGTTTACCCCCTTTTACGACCTATGGATTATGCAGGAAAAAGGTACGCCTCGAAAGATTCATATCACCAGGAGAGTTCTCCTCAGTAAATTTTATACTTTTTCAGGCTAAGGAGACTAAATCCATAAAAAGGATGTGAGTCCATAGTTAAGCTCTTTTCAGAATCCTTAAAATTAAAATTATTTCTAAGTGATTTTTCTTTGTGACACTCATTAAAATGGTTTTGAATAGACATCTTTTTGGTGATAGTTTATCCCTTTTTCAAACCGACTATACCATCTCTGAAAAAGGTAGCCCTTGGAGTCTTCTTTTACGTTTTTTTAGATTCTCTAAACGTGAAAAAATTACTGAGATTACCTTCTCTGAGCTCGTTAAATTTACATCGAAGGGGGTTTCATTGTTTCTTGCTAATCACATTTGCATCTCTATGTCTTTGGCCTAATGCTAGCTCCATGTTTCTCTCAACTGAACCTTTGAAGCATGTCTTATATGCAAGCCTTGTAGCACTTTGCCTCAGTGACCTAACACCTTGACCTATGGAGGAATTTTCCCCGAGTCTCCTTTTCCTGCACATGTCTCCTTGCTATAAGAATTAGTGTGTTCCGTGTGCCTAGAAATACTATGATTTCATGTGACACTAGTTCCTCCTTTGTAACGCAACATTCTTTTATTCTTTTTCAATCTCTTTAAAAATTTGAAAAAGAAAAAAAAAATTAAAAACCCAAAAAGAGGGGACAGGAAATATATATTCTTTTTTGGTAGCACAATGATTCTCTCTTGGAAAAAGCACATCCTTCCATTTGTTCGTCAAGCATTGGTATCCAATATGACCTTAGGAAGATTTTCTCACTACATAGAGTTGTGTCCTCCTCCATTTGGTTACTCTTCAAAACACATGGAGAGTTTGTCTTGCCTCCTACATCATGAACTTATGTAAATGTCATGTTTCTTGAGTCTGATCATGTTTCATGATTTTGTACAAGGGGAGTTTCACCCAACCAGAGTCATCCTTTCTATAGGTTTTCTCTTGACTTCATGACCCGACCATCCTGAAAGTCCAATAAAGTCCTTGCTCAAAATCAATGAAGTTCTCTACCTAATCATCGATATCCTCTTGTCTTTTCCCAATGAGTTGTCGAAGAACTATGGGTATTGAAGTCATACACTCATATTGCACTCCTACATGAGTTTGAAATATCTTGAAGTTTTTGATTGAGCTATGAAGACCTCATCTCCAGCCATCGAGCATTGTTGGCTTCTTGAAGATGGATACTATACTTGTATATCTTTGATTTTGAGATGTAGATTCATTGTGTATTACTTGCGGCTACAATTTATATAGTTATATGACATGGATTTACAGTGTATTTGAATGGAATCCATGATTTATTTCATCCTGAGCATGGGTATTCCCACCTCAGAGAGACAATTTTTGTTTTTGCAGACGACACCTCCTAAACTCTGGTCCCGGGCTCACTCGTTTCGTACATTGGTGATTATTTTGTAATGTATTTTTTCCATCATATGCTCTTATTACCTCACACATTAGGGGGAATCTATTATAACCGTAAATTTCTCTACACATGCATACCTGGCCTTTGGCCCTCTTACTTCCATTTTTTGCCAAGCCATCACTAAGTAGCTCTTCCAAAAAACCCATTTTTTGAAGATGTACACGCCCTGCACAAATACTTCTCACGTACATACGCTTGCTTCACCATACATTGCATGTAATTACACATGCTACACCACTACAAGCCACGTATGCTTGAAAACATTGCAAAAAATAAAAATTTGGAAGGAATTCGTTGAGATTACGAGATATTGGGTAGTTTCCCAACTAGTCCATCGCCTGTATCCCGTCACCCAACTGAATAACCATCCTTTTGTCATATAAAAGGAGGTGTTGGGGTCTCATTCCACATATACACATAAGAACAATGAAACTTTGCCTGTTTCACATCCCCTCCTCGCCCCAAGTAATTGCAGCCCTTTTGTGAGAATTGCCTCAACATTCACCAATTATCCTTTCTTCTTCCATCAGAACCCATTCACTTCCCAAGAAGAGATATGAAGGTTGACAGGAGAAGCCATACAAAGGTTCACTTGGAGCTTGGTGAAGAGGATCCTAGACCAAGTTCATGGATTAGTAGATGAATTTGGTTGTAAAAGGTATAATCATTGAGTTATTAATAAAAGAAGTACTTTTCCTGTCCCAAATCATGGTGTATTGAATTCTTTTAATGGTTTATGTTTTGACATTCTAACATCTAACCCTAGTTTTTATATGAATTGCATCTTTGCAAATTTCACTTTTTCTATATCTGAATGTAGGCTAGACTTGGGAGGAGGCATGCATTCAATGAAGCATCCAAGCACAAGGGGATCATCACCGGACGTAGAGTAGAGGGATAGTTACCCGATCCCTCTCATATTTTATTTTCATGTATGAGTCTGGGGCATGTTTGGGGTATTTATAGAAGTATTTTAATTTTAGATGGTTAATTGATCTGCCTACATTGTCAACCCTTGCATAGTCATAGGGGGAGTTTTCCCACTAGCACCTGGACGATGGACATATGATCACTCATTTTGCTGATGTCATCAAACAGCTTGATAGGTGGGGGGGAAGCCCACATCTTGGATAGTACACCATGGAGCTTGTTAGGACTTGGATGGAGGAAACTGCAATTGGACATGATTGGACACTATTTAGAGAGGTTATTCTTCTTCATTCCACCTTGGACATTGACCTTTTCACCTTGGATGTTGAGCATATGAATGATGACATCAAACACTATGATACTTTCATGATGATTATAGATAAATTTCCTTTGTGGCACCACTTTGATGATGAGTTGGGATATGTCGATGATGATACATGACCTTTGATGAGGATTTTCCACCTTTAACCATGCTTTGCACCTTTTGATGATGAGTCTTGGAATTTGGAGTCCCTTCCACCCTTCTAGAGCATGACCTTACCCTTGGTGTGGCTTCCTACACCCACACATGTAATGTTGGAGAAGATTTTTTAGTGTATTAGAATGTATTATCATTATTTAAGTCTATTTGAAGGGTTGTCCTTTACCTATATTATTGATCATTTGTATTTTTGCAGTGGTTTTGAGGGGTTATAATGTTAGGCTTGTCTCATACAAAGAGGGTAGTGATACCTCATGCCAAAAATATAACTCACCACTTGTGAGAATAATTTATACTTGTATTATTCTCTTCTTATCTCATCATGGAGCTCTTGTGCATACTTTTTGAGTGATATTGTGGATCATTTCTCTAGTTATAGTGGATTTTTCATTAACATGCATAATGACTTGGATAGTAAGCACTCTTTTCAAGTTTAAATGTTTGTTCTTGAGATGTTTTGGTGAATGATTTATTATATTAGTAACAATTGCATGCTATCCTTATTTTCCTTGAATAATTTTGTTGGAACCCTAAGTAAGGATTAAGATTGGTTATCCCCTTCCCCTTTTTTATCCATATTAATTTTTTTGAAGAATACAAAGTCAAGATTAAGGATTGTGAGAGAACGTTCCCCTACCATTGTCTTTGAGGTTGAAACTTAGAATTTATGAGAGGATAAGCTTTAGTTTTGACCTAATTTCAACCTAATATCATTTCAAGATGCTAGAGAATAATTAGGAAACAACCTCGGGTTTATGAGAGGATAAATCATAGGGTTTCTTTATTACAAGGTTTGACCTAGGTTTATAAGGGGATAATCCTAGGGTTACAAAATATTCAAGTCTTGTCTTGAATCTATCCTCGATTGAAGGTTGCATTGACTCCATTTTCCCAAAGAGAGAAAATGACACTAGTCTCTTTGAATTGCAAGTGATAATAAAACCCTAATATTAACTTAGTCTCTCTTTCTCTCAATGATTTCTAGAAAATTTGTATTGCATCATCCTTATCCTAATGCTTTTCATTAATATCCTTAATTTATCATCTAACATAGTCATTGTTGCAATTTTATTATTTTCATCCATCATGGCTTGACTAATTGTGTTAACATAGTTTCATGTTCTAACTCATTGCAATCATTGGTGGGTGATTTATTATATTTTAATTTGTATTTGAAACTCATTTCTCATCCCATTCCAATAATTTAGGACCGTATATTGGTTGTTGTTGTAAAAATATTTCATGCTAAAGTATTCATTTTCATATTCAAGTTTTTCTATAGCCATAAGTTTTTCTTTGATAGTTAGTGTTTTGTATTCTTTAGATGATCCATTGATTGTGGTATATCTATTGTTTCACCTTAGAAATGCATCTAAAACATGAACTATCAATTCTTACCTCATCTAACTCACCTTAAACCTACCTTTGGATTAGTTAATCAAGAAACCAATAACGGGGGGCATAGACTTTCCCTTAGATTGCTATAGGATCCATTGAGGTTGCAAGGGAATCCTTCTTTGTGTTGGATCCTTATCCATCACTAAAACAAGGCAAGTACTTTCCTATGTGATACTAACACTTACTTCCACATGTTACACTGGTTTAGCATCTTGTGAAGGATTTGCACATGTGTTAGATTTTTTGATAACATTTTGGTGTCATTTCCAGGAAGAATTGAGTGATTCTTCCTACGACATTTTCTTGGTAAGAATGTTTTCAAATCCTTTCTTACCCAACCTAACTAGTGAATCCATTTAGGCTAGAATCCATTTATCTCATATTGGTGATAATTTATTAGAGAGATAATCTGGCGATTCCTCCTATGTAAACCTGAAGAAGGAGATATGTTAGTAATCTTCTTATATCTTGAATGAAAACCATCACTAGTAAATTTGGGTCAAATTTCGACCAAGTGTTCATAGAAATTGCCACTTTATATTATTGGGAGAATGAAAAACAATGGACCCCCTCAAACATCCTTTCACATGATGTTGTTTTTCCAATTCCATAAATATCGTCTCTGTTGCGATGTTTTATGCAGACATGTGTCATATCAGACTTTACTATCCAAACCCCATATACACATCGCTACAATGACGCTAGATACATCGAAATTCCGATGTCCCATTCCGTCGATCTCCATTACATGGAAGCCATGGAAGCGACGCTTAAAATGTTGCAATACTGACGAACGTTAACGTTGGTATTCCGTCGTGTATGTAATATTGCTTGAGACATGAACACCATGGTATTTCCGATGTGTATTCAATCTTGCTTATGATGTGAACTCCACGGGAGCGACACTATATACATCAGAATACCAACGAACGGTATTGTCGTTTGACTGATGGGTAACCTATATGTCAATGACATGGACACCAAGGGAGCAACGTTATGGATGTCAGAATACCGACGAACTAT